>CM055653.1:17498726-17770069 GCA_029378325.1 Elaeagnus macrophylla | reverse complement strand
TAGAGCCAAAACAATATCTTCATGGTCAGTCTCACATCATAAGTATACCCTTTTCAAATAAATCAATATTTTTTTTTGTCTTTATTATATATATATATATAAATTTACTAAAATTGATATATATCAATTTTATTTATGACATACTTAATAAAATATTACACAATTATTTCATCTCATATTTTTAATTTTATATTTAAATAATAAATAACACTTCATTTAATAAATACTATCATATAAAACTATTCTAAATTTAAATAACAGGGCACTGACTGCCGATTACTCTCCTCTAAGGGGAAAAATTTCTAATAATATAACATTAACACAATAAAAAATAAATAAAAAATTAAATAAAAAAATTAATTTTATTATTAAATATTTTATTAATATTTACTATTTACAATAAAAAAAATTAAATAAATTTTTTATATATCAATTAATATAATTTTTTTAATTAAATCTAAAATATGATAATATAAAATAAATACAACAAAAATATAACTAACATTGTCACCCCTACCCTAAGCTGACACGTTGGCTTTTCCTTTTACATCAACGTGTATTCCGACGCAAAAGTGAATTGACTTTGTATTTATGGAAATAAATTTTTTTTTGGGGTCAGGTTCTGGAAAGCAATTTTTGGCAGTTATTTTCTCAAAATATTCCAATTTACGAATTCACAATAGAAACGAAAAGTCACTATATTGGCTCGCAATGGTGTCGTGATGTATATAGTAAGAAAAAGTGTTACAACAGTAACTTTATTTTTATAAAAAATAATATTTAATTTTTTAGGTTATAAAAAAGTCTTTAAATCCATTTACTTATAAAAAATGTATTTTTAAGCCATTGTACTTATAAAAAATATGATAAGTAAGGACAAATTTAATTTTTCATTAAATTTTTTTTTAAATCAAATAAAATAATAGATGTATCACATGCATATTTATATTTTTTGATATATATATATATATATATATATATATATATATCAAAAAATATAAATATGTATATATGTAAAAAAAATTAATATTTAATTAAAAAATTACTCAATTTTTTTAATTTTCAAAGAAAGTTTGAATAAAATTTTTATTGTTTAATATTTAAAGTTATAACTTAGATAAAGAAAATTTTATTTAAGTTTAATTGAATTCAATAAAATTTAAATAGAATTTCTATTGTTTAATATCTAAAATTACAAATTAAACAATGAAAATTTTATTTAAATTTAATTGAAAGAAATTGTAAAAATTTAAAGTAATTTTTTAATTAAAAATTATTTAATTTGATATATATCTATAGAAAAATATAAACATGCATGTGACACATGTACTATTTCGTTATATTTAATAAAAAATTAGATGAAAAATTAATTTTGTTATTGTCTGACACATTTTTTACAACTAAAGAGATTTTAAAATCCATTTTTTATAAGTAAATAAACTTAAAAACACATTTTTTAAATTAGATAACTAAATAACATCTATTATATAAATAAATAGAACATTTTTACTTTCACTTGTATTGATGTATGTTTGGATTCTGTGTGTTTGCTTTTACGATGAATGGTAACTTAATAAATTTATCATTGATATAGAAATTTACTAAATTTTTAATCAGGATAAATTTATTATTAATATTTTAATAAATATTACAAAAATATTATAATTGTCATTTAGATAACAAAAATTAACATTCATTATTTATCAAACCAGTAAAATTAACTACAATTAAACTTTCATAATTTGTTTAAATCTATTACTTAAATTGATGGAGTTTACATGAAAAAAATATATTAACTTTTATTACCCAAATGACAAAATGATATTTCTGTAAAACTTATATGAAGGTTTATGATACATTTGTCATGCCTAAGTATTAAGTAATATTTTGACAAAACATAAAATTTTGGTAGTAGTTATGTTAGTTTATCCTACAATAAAATATTTAAAAGACATTTTATTTAAGTAAATTATTTATGATAATAAGTAGTAATATAATCTTTAAATTTATAAAATAAATAATGATAAATATTAATCCAATAATATTTTTGTCATTTGTATCACAATTCATGTATTGTTAGAAACAATGAAAATAACACACTTATTTTGATTTAAACCGATTCAAATCTATTTTCTTTTAATGTAAAATCTTTTATTCATTAAAGAGATGTTATTTTTGTTGCTAGAGTTTTAGGCGCGATTATTTATAGTATTTTGATAAGAAATTAATTTGGAAGGTGAAATTTAATATGTGATTATAAATTGATAATGGTAAAATTCAATTTTCTTCCACAGGTTCCAACCGTTTGATTTAAAAAAATTCCAAGATTACCTGCCTGCGTCAAAAGAACATCATACCGTGTCTGGTTTAAATATTTTGGTAAACATTCATTTTATTAATTATGTTACATTAAATTTTTTAATTTTTATTATTAAAATATCTTTCGATCAATTACTTCAGTTAAATAATAATTAATTTTTTCAAAATATATAAATCATATATGCCACAAGTAAAGATATAACTTTATTATCTTATTAATGACACGCACTTATAACTTCACATGTAGCTTAAATATTTAGGTAAAATTGTTTAATTTTTGTCCAAAATATTTGTTTGAAAGACATTTGAACGATGAAAATAATTTATTGAAATAAAAGTAAAATATTAAATTTTTTCATATAACATTAACAGCCTTTTAACGTTTCATATAATGTTCTACTTATAAATTATATAATCTAGTTTTTCGAGGACATATATGAAAATCTAAAGAAAGGGACCTCAATCCTAGATTTTTTTTTTTTTTAGTACATTAAAGTTTTTAGAAAAACAATATTTATCATATTCTAAAAATTTATAATTGTAAAAATAATATTTTTTTTATATATAGTTTATATATTTTTATTATAATGAGAAATTCTAGCTCAAACATTTTACATTGAACACAAGTAGATTGAATATTGTTTAAGTTGAACTTCAACAATTAAATTTTATTCAACGTGAAACTTTGGCCATTAAATTCCATTTAATATTAAATTTTATTTAATTAAATATTGTTTAATATTATGAAAATGTTATTTTGTTATTTATTATTAGAAACTTTTTTTAAAAAAAATTTGTTACTGGCCCTCACCTCCAAAGCCGTTTTGAGGATCAAACACCACGAATATTTCGGTGCAGTGTAAACTATGCATGTATCTTGAATTATTTATTAGTATTGGACTAATATGATCTATACTAATTACATATCATTATTATCATAGAAAGAAAAAAGTAAGAAGAAGTAAAATTGGCTCCCACTTTTTCTTTATTTTGCCATGAGAATTTAAAATACTAAATTGTGATCGAATCGAATTAATACATCAATATTAATCCAAAAGAATGTGTAACTTTTCCTTCATCCACTAAAATACCCAAGTAGAAATTTTCTTAATATAATTTTTTTTCTTCCTCTAGCTGAGCTCATCCTTGGGCTCCTCAACTTCGGAGAATTGTCTTGGTAATTATATAATAATTAAAATAATGTTTGTTTTAAATATTTTTTAAAATAACTTATGAGGAAAAATTGATGCAAGTCTTTTAAAATGAGAAAATAGATGTCTCTTCAAGTGTAGCTAAGGAGCTTAGGTCTACAATATAGAAAAAGAAGTAGCTAAGGTAAAAGTAATTATATTAATCGTTATGTACAAAGAAGAGATGTTATTATCAATTGTCTTGTAATAGTGAAATGATATGTTTTTTTATGTTTGAATTTCACTAATGCCAATAACATTAAATTTTTTACAAAAAATTATAGAATTATATGTTAATAACATTAATGTTATTGGCATTAATTTATTATATGCAATTGGCATGTAAGAATTAAATTGAATGTTAAGATAATTATAGAATTATAGGTTAATAAAATTGCAATATATAAATTAATGCATCGGCTAGCTATAAAAAAAATATTTTCCTAATAATCTATTTACATTTGATATTAGTTTGATATAAATTTGGGTTGGCAGGGTTAGCCTAAACCTAAAACTTTGGATTCAGGTAGGGCTTGTGCCAAACATTGTTGAGCAATTTGTATTTTCGAGCCTAATTAGGTCAAAATTTTAAATTAAATGCAAGTTCAAAGCTTGACCTTAAAACATTATGATAAATTTGAGCCTTTTTTTTATTTTTAATTTTGAATTGACTTAAGTCAATATCAGGTTTAAATGATGTAAGAAGTTATAAAAAAATTATAAAATATTTAAAATACATATATTTTATAAAATTTTAACTTAACTATCAATTCTAGTTGGATTCAAGTTAAGCTAGCAGTTACATCTAACCTTAAAATTATTAACTTAAGACAGGGCAAACTTACTCAAATTTAATCTAATTTTGAGTTAGATAAGATTAAGTTGTGTTATTTGGACTTTAATTGGTCCTGCCGGTTTAAGTTGATTTGATTTTGAACCAAAATTTGACAATATGATCCTCTACACTACTACAAAAAAGACCTTTAGGGACGGTTATTAACCGTCTCTAAAGACATTTAGGGACGGTTACGTTTCGGGTCGTAACCGTCCCGTATGCGGGCGTCCCAAAAAGTGACACTTTTAGGGACGGTTATTAACCGTCCCTAAAAGTAAAATGTAACCGTCCCTAAAAGTGTAACAACCGTCCCTGAAAGTTTTTAGGGACGGTTACTGGGAAACTTTTAGGGACGGTTATTAACCGTCCCGAAAAGTTTCCCAGTAACCGTCCCTAAAACTTTTGTTTGAGGTCTTTGGGGACGGTTAATAACCGTCCCTAAAAGTTTTTTTTTTTTTTTTTTTTTTAAAATTTTAATATTATGCTATTCTATACAAATAATTTACCTGTAAAACGCTGAAAAAATATATATATTCAAAATCATAAGAACGACAATATTACTGTTTACATATCATTACTAATTAATTAATAATTACAATATAATTAGTGATTAGTCACAAAATAATTGGAGTTAAAAATTCTCCAATATATACATTAAACTAAACATATAACAGACCTAGTTAGTTAATTACTAACAAGTAGTAATTAATTACAAAATTTGATCTAATTATCAACTAAATATCGCATATAAATTATACATAAGCAATTTCAAGTTCTACCTATTCTATTAATGACAAACGTACACCATTCATGTCGGCAAACATCAATATCTTCTCTTGTATACGTTTTTTTTCCTGCAAACTATACAAATAAATATATAACATTCAAATCAGAAAATAATTACATATTTAAATCTTGAAAGGATTAAAATGTACATATCAACAATATAGTTAATACTTACCAACTCTTGACGATCCCTCCTTGGATTGAAGTATCTCTGCGTTGGAAAGAAAAAAAGAAGTCCAAAATTTTCTTAAGAAAATCGAAAGAAGAGTAAAATCTTCCAAACCACTTATAATACAAAGAGAAATTGATTGTTATTGTCATGACAATTCTGTAACTACAATTTTATTAAGCAATAACAAATATGATTATGTCAAATTATATAAACCTATAAAAGAAATATGGAAGTCATTATATGAAACATTCATATCAAAACAGAGGCAGACAAACTCAAACGGGAAATCAAGGATGACAATTGAGAGAATGAAAAGCAAGAAAAATACCAACAAAAGAATATGTGAAAGTTAAAACTGTATTATTTCATCAATGAACCATTCAAATGCCAAGTACAGATAACAGTTACCTTAATGTCCCACCAAATAGCAAACATGTATAAAGCGAACATCACAAAACACCATTTCACGTCGAGCTAGCCATGTCATCATCATGATCATTAGATAAACATGGCAGAAAATCATGGCAATCTTATAAGACTGATATCCTATCCAGGTGCTCACCAAATTATTTGAAGAGGTGGCAAAGATATTATCTTAGCAGACATGGGTTCAAGACTACATAACACAGTACCAAAAAAAAGGCAGCATAAATAGGCAGCAAAAAAGAAAACCTATTATTCTTACACTTATACATAGCCAACCAAAAATTTGGGCCGCATTCAGAACAGCCTAAAAGTACATAGATAACCATAAATCATACTTGTTCACTCCGCATTTAAGTAGTTCTCTAAATAAGCATGAATTAACTCATTAAATCAATTTTTAAATCATTATATATTACTATATTATCTTTGATTACATCACGGAATACGAGAGCTAACAAAAATTGCTACTTTCAATTAAAGTATTTAAATTTTCCATGATTATTTCTCAGTCCGAATAACTATCCATATATTTTCACCAGAAAAAGTAATTCCATCAAACAACCTGAACCTAATTCTGATTAATGGCTCCACAAATTCCAACCTCACGCAATCTTCTTATAATTTCCCCAAGATTTCGAGCAAGTTACCCGATGGTCGTGAAGCTCGGAAAGAATTTAGTTGCATTAAAATACCAAATTTATACTAAAATGGGCAAATCAATTGCACTATTAAAAGCAAAATCAGAGGAAAAAAAACACTACTCATATCATGGTCAATTCATTTTAAAGCTACACAACAACAGAACACAAATCACAAACGCAACCGATACTCTATTCAGTTCCAAACATCAGAGTCGGCAAATCAAAAAATGAACCCGTCAAACTGGCGAAAATCAAACGTCTATTGATCCAACCGAGCAGAAAGCGTCCAGAAAAAGTAAATTGACAGGAATTAGAACAAACCTGATGCGATCTGCTTTTGGAATCACACCATAGGAGGTTCGAAGAGAAGAAAATATAGAGCAAGTTGTCGAGTCTGCTAACCCAGCTACGTGTAATGAGTTTAAAATACAAGAAGGGAAGTCAGACGAAATTTAAAGATAAAAATGAGCTGATATATATCACTACAAGCAGAGCGCAAAAAAAATTATAAAAAAAGAAAACTGGTACACTAGAGGCTCACAAGGCTGACTTCGCCAGTTATAAATGGGTCATCATTAAAATTTGTGTTATAATGATTTACATATCATTTATAATGATTACATGCAATTTACAAATTTGTGTTATCATTACATGCAATTTACATATCTCATGAATCATTATAACATGCACAAATTTACACACACATGCACTCGTACAAACAAGTATAACAATAATACAGACAAACAGTAGCATAGACTTTAATGTAACAGTGAAAAGCAGGACACGGTTTATCATTACAACAACTGGAGGCACTTGTAAAGATGGTTCTCACCAAAGAAGAAGAGGCTAAGCTTTCTGACTATAAAGGAGACATCAATGAACTAGGGTCAGCAGAGAAATTTGTCAAGGCAATACTTAATATACCATTTGCCTTTCCAAGAGTTGAATCCATGCTTTACAGAGAAACATTTGAAGATGAAGTAGTTTACCTCAGGAACTCCTTTTCTATATTAGAGGTATATATATAAAAAAAAAATCAATTTTATAATGATAAAATTGCATGTAAAAATCAATTATAAAAAAAAAGTCAATTTTATAATCAATTTACAAATTTGTAAATTGCATGTAATCATTATAACCCATTTTAATTGCAGGGAGAAAAGAAAAGACAACATATAGATTGCTAATTTACAACTCAATGAATCTTCTGTGATGATTATACAAGTAGAATGTAAGGATGCTATGAATCCACTCATGCTTTAAATGTATTTCTTCTAAAATAGAAACATATGGCCACTTACATTAAGCTTTACTGATCAATGCCAATACACAAGCTAGGCATTTGCTGATGACCAAGCAACAAAGCCTAGAGTGCTTCTGGTTAAAAACTATATTTACTGTTGTTCAAGTTCATCTTCCTAATTCCTAAAACAAATCAGATAAATGTCTCTGCAGCTTAAAATTGTTTAAATTTACAAATGTAAAATACAAAGCAGAAACCTAAATTAATGCTACACATAATAAAGAGGTAAGAAATTTGCTGCTTTTCAATTAATACCAATAGCATAGAAATCATTAAGAATGTTAATAGTATGATACACAAAAATCCAAAAAATGTATTCAACTCTTAGAGGACAGCTTCAATACAGAGCATTGCAAAACAAATCGTAAGTCTCTCAAAATTTTGGCCCATTTCAACTGTGATAAACAAAGAATTTGAGAATACCGAACCATCAGATCGTGCAAACAATACATAATCGACGATTGTACTTTCACTTTTCAACTTGCTTAGAACAAATATAAATCAAAGTAATAGAAAATAAAGAAAAACATCTCAGCTTGATATTAACCGGAGAATGAAAACCAATTACAAGTAGATCGACAACAACCTTGAAGATGTAAATCCCAGACGCCGTTTTTCCCATTCAGTGGTTTTATAAGGGTTCAAATATAAAATAAAAGTAACACATAAAAATTAAGATTGGAGTAAAATGGGAGTCAACAAACAAAATACCGAATCGAAGATTTCCTCACCTTAGCGTACGAAACAAGGAGGGTTTAGCGGTGGGTGGCCGAACGTCTGAGTTGGAGGCTGGAGGGCCAGAGGAGTTGAGAGGGTGAGACGGACCAGACGGTGAGTGAGGGCAGACCGGCAGGCGGCAGAGGCAGGATTGAAAAACTCTGGAGGCTGCCGTGGAGAGCTGCCGTGGAAGCGTTGACGGAGGAGCTGTGGCTTGGACGGAGGAGCTGGTTCGTCGTACACGTTGCTGCGCGCAGATACCACCGGCTTGGACGGAGGAGCTGGTTCACTGCTTGGACGGAGGAGCTGGCGCGCGGCTGGAGGCTAGGCGGCTGGGGGGGCTGATATTACTTAGGGTTTTCAATCAGAAATAAGCGAGAACTGGTGGGGGCTGTGATGTTTATAAATGACATTTAGGGACGGTTATTAACCGTCCCGAAAGGTAAAACTTTTGGGGACGGTTAATAACCGTCCCTAAATGTCATTTACGAAAAACTACGCTGAACCGTCCCAAAATCCCACTTTTAGGGACGGTTCACCGGTTTTTTTTTAAAAAGAACCGTCCCTGAATGTATATATTGTTGTAGTGTCTATTTGTGTTTGTAAAATTTAAATAGATTTATTTACGTAAGATGTTAAATAATGCATAAAAATTTCATATATTACTTCTTATAATTGGAACAAATTCAAGCTGGATCTACGGAGGGGCACTAATTAATAATCTCCTACCTCTTGATGGAAAATTTTTGGTGTAACATCAATAGAATTGCGGACAAAATAATATTAATAAAATATAACAGTGCTATTAGATTTTAAATTTTAGGCTTTCATTACTTAATAATTCATTAAAAACTCAATAATTTAAATATATTTATACTCAAATAAAATACATACATACATATATATATATATATATATATATATATATATATTCAATAAGAAGCGAGCACTATATTTTACTATTTATATGGTGCCTCAAATCCCAACTTTGTCACTGGTCAAATTCATCTAATGCATTGGAGATAAAAGTTTACAGTTAAAATTTAAAGACAAACAATAATGGTGCATGATAAAATAAATTGAATTGGGTGTATAAACGAATTTATTGATCTCACTTATAACCTAATGATCTCCAATGAAGTATGAATATCATATGTATTTTATAAAAGAAGTATGCGTATATGTAATATTATAAATAATTAGAATTCATGTGACATGCGCAGAGACAATGGTTTAGAAAATCAAGAAAACTCCTCAAACACATCTCGTATACATTGAGAAGCTACCACATGTTGAGCTCCATTAATCCTCACCTGAACTCTCTCTTCTTTCTCAATCCCAACTTGTAATACTAAATTCAGAAAGAAAGAAAAATATATATATAATTTTTAATCAGAAAAACAAAAGGGGTCGGCACCTTGGATGAAGATAATATATGCCAATTATAAAATTTGATATAAGAAAAAAAAATATAGTTTTTTAATAAAAAATTTAAAAAATTAAACCAAGTTTGATGAGAGCAAAATGCCACATGCAAAACTAGTGCTGAGCCAGGTGCAATGTCTCTAACATGTTTTTATGCCCATTTGGGAAATAACTTGGTTCAAACTTAAGAAAAAAAAATAGTTTGACTACATAACATAATTTTTTTAATTTTATTTTTATATATATTTTTTCCTACAATATAAACAACATGTAAATATACATATATATATATATATATATATATGCTTTTTACAGTGAAATTATTTAAATAGTTAGATCATACATAAATATATATTTTTTATAATTTTGAGTAGAAATACTGTAACAACCTATATTATGATTTTAAGAATAATATATAAAAATTTTATCCAATAATAATAGCACTATAAATTTTAGGAAACAAAATGGTTCAAACTGTTTTAACGACCTCATCAACCGAATATTGAAACGTTGGAAACTGATCTAGTTAATGGAGAGAGAATAAAGAATATTTTTAATAATTTTTTTTTTTAATTTTCATATTTGCTAGGTAGAAAATTATGAGGTCACCCACTTCCAAGTTCAATGATGCATGATTTATAATAACTACAACATCTGCTTATTGCTTCTATTATTCACAAGTTGAATTCATGATTTTAAACATGATTTTTTAGATATGGACTTTTGCATTTCAGCTGCTACTACGTTCAATGAGTAAGAAATATAATGGATTCAACATCTGACAATAGCCAATGATAATTTAAGCTAATCAATACATATCTACTGCAAACATTTTTTGAAAGGAAAAGTCTTCCGATCTCTAGTCGAGATGAGATGTATAAAAATATTCTTTTTGAAATGCATTAGTGTACATATAATATTTTTAGAGTAAAGAAAAAAGAGATTGTCACATTAAAAAGATAAGATAATTCAAAAGAATATATAAATACTTGAGTTACTTTCAAAGATTAATATTTTTAATTAAAATTTTATAGTAGTTATGAGTTGGGCCGGAGCTAGAAAAGAAAATTTAAGAAGGGCTAAATTTTTATTTTATTTTATATAAAGTAAAAATTAGTATGAGTTATAGTAAAATATACTCAATTTAATACTAAATTTTTTCATGTCATATTATAATATAAACGTAGAGTTAATACATTATAATTAACTTATAACGAAAATTAAACAAAAATATAACAAGTTAATAAATATTAATATCATTCATGAATAAAATAAATTTAGTAACTAAAAAATCTAAGCAAATAAAAAGCGCAATCAAATACATTAAAATTTATAGTTGTTAAAACTAAAACTAAAATAAACATATGAAAATGTAAAAAGTAAAATATGATTTATAATTTTAAGCTTGAGACTATATTTAAAAATATATGTTTATAAACAATATAAGAATGACTAATAATAATAAAAATAATAAAATTTTTATATAATTTTTTTTAAACAAATTCTAAAAGATTATTAAAATAAAATGTCAAATAATATAATATTAAATAAAATTAAAATTTTGATTAAAATAAAATGTAATAAACATAAACTTAAAAGCTTTAATATGAAGCTTATCATATACTTATTTTCTTAATTTTATTTTTATAATGTTGAGTTTAAAAATATTTAAACATTATTTGAATTATTATACTTAAGAAGAATTTTTACGTAATATACTACTCTAATTTTATTCTGTTATTAATAGTTACCAAATATATGAAAAAAGTATATATTTAACTACTTTATTTACAATTCATGTCATTTTTATTCATATATTTGTTAAATATTATTAATATATACTAAAATATGTACATAAAAATTAGACACAATATATTACTATAAATAAAATATTTATTTAATGTTAAAAAAAATATATAATTAATTTAAAATTTTTTTTTTTTTCCAAAGTTGCAACCCCATCCAATTTTACATAGATCCGCCTATGAGTCCCATTTGCCTATTAGATTTCCAACGATCATTATCAATAATAGAGTACAATCTTACATACGTAAAGTTTGATATATGTTTGGCCTAGATATTAGAAATAAGATCCAACTCTTATCGATCAAGCACAAGAATTGATCGACGAGCTCAGATTATACGTACTTTGTATTTTTTCCCTTTTACCCGTCTCACACAATTCTTTGTCATGTACGTAAATGACGTATATTTGTAATCCTATATATAAGTAATAAAAGGTATGAAATTATATATCTCTCATCTCCAACAATAATAAAGGCAAATATTATTATTTGGCATAAATTTTTTAAATAATTATAACTCATAAACTTATAACTAAGATTTGAATCACCGATCTTTTACGTACCTAAAACTTGTTCGTTGGGTATTCATAAACATAAAATTTATAGACAAATTATTATAAATATCTAGCTACCAATCATATTTAGTAAGAATTCCATAGGCATTATTAGTTTATTTTACACGAAAATCACGTAAAATAGACGGTTAACAAGGGACAGTGAAAGATCCTGATACATTAGTTAGTTTTTGTTCGCTACCAACTAATAACTTTTTGAAAAACTATATAAAAAAAAGAATAACATCTTTAAAATTTATAATAATAAAATTAACATCTTAATAACATCAAATATTCAATATTAAACAGGTTTAAATTACAGCAATTTAATTTAAATGACGTTCATTGGACAAATGTTCAATTAACATTTACTTTTGTTATTATAAGTTTTAAATGATACTGTTTTTATTGTTCTCCCTAACAATAATTATTTATCGATTGAGTGGTCTTAATCAATAATATTATGATTTAATTGTATATTATCATTTTCCTTTACGTATAGAGTTTTATATTTAATCTCTTTATAAAAGAAAAAAAATATTCATTTTTCTTATAATGTAAATGAACATATGTTTTTTAATATTGTACAAAAATAAATATATATTTTTTTTATTAAAAAAATTAAAAATAAAACTAATTAAATTATTCATACACCACAAGATAATATTATGGAGAGTAAAGAATAAAATAGTTAAAATTAGTCTCAACTTTTTTTTTTTTTTTTTTAATGATTAGAATTTATAATATTAAATTTTTATTTGTTTGTATCAACTCATTAATTTTAATTTATGGATAATTTTTCCTATCCACTTATCAAATGTGATCGGAGCAGATAAAAACACATGCCAAAGGAAAAAGAAAAAAAAAAAATTTCTTTATGGAATTAAATTTGAATTTATTTATTTATTTATATCGCTAAAAAGACTAGTCATCCACATATGAAAGAAAACCTGACAATTTGGAACGAAGATCTTCCAAATCTTTCTAAGATTGTTATACCCTTAAATATATTTCCTTTTCTTGTCGTATTATATATGCTCTAAATAGATTGAATTAGATTTAATTTCTCCCCTTTGTTTTAAACTTCGTTTTTATTCTTTAGAAAGTTCTCATACATGTTTGCATGTGATCTATCGATCTCTCTCTCACTAACTCATCACCGATTACAAAACCTATTTTAGGGAATTTAAAATTGTATTTGCAGTTTGTAATTGATTAATTTCAAATATAAATATACAAAATATAACTAAAAGAGTTTAGGACATAATATAGATATCGCAATTTGTAGCCGCAGATTTGTGTGGGCTTGGGAACTGGTAGTTGTTTTCTTATGTTTTTAATCAAAGTTGTTCTTTTTTTAAAATTTGTGATTTTTGGATAATCATTTTGATTTATAATTTATAATTAAATAATTAATTTTATAATTTTTAATTTTTTTATAAAAATAATTATAAATATGTTTGATAATAATTTTTATTTAATAATTTTAAAAAAAATTAAAAATTACCTTTAAGTTGTTTGGTAATAGTTTTTATTTTTTTATTTTTTCAAAAAACTTTAAAAATAAAGAAAATTTTTGGTTATTTTTTTTAATAAATTTTAAGTTTTTAATCATTTTCTTCTAATACTTAATCATACAAATATTAGAAGACTTGATTTACTCTCTAGAAAAAATATTTGGTCAAAATGAAAAAAAATTATAAATCATAAATCAGATTGAAAAATCTTTTTTTTAAAGATTTATGAATCACCCCTTATCTTAGTAGTAATTCCTTAAAATGTAAAAATTAAAATTAGAAATTGCTACCAAATATATCTGATTAAAAAGTTACTTGAAAAAAATTAAAAATTAAGAATCAAAATTATTATAAAATAAATTTTAAATTAATAAATTCAATTTTTTATGTGAATTATTAGGTTATCACGATTCCAAATATACACATTGTAAAAAGTATATGTGCTCACTTTATGAAGAAAGATCTCAGCGTCAAATATATATATATGGCAAATTTTTGAATTATTTATTTCAATTTTATTAAAGAGTTTAATTTTTAGTATAAGGTTTTTTTTACAAGAGAAATATGTAATTTTCTTCAAATATGATCAACAGAACTACAAGGCAATGAACCCATTACATAGATGAATATAAGGTTGAATTTTCAAAATTTAAGCTTTCAATTATGATTAATATTCTTAATCTTTTTACTCTACGGCAAAAATATTTTTAAGTTTTAAAGCATTTTTATGTTTGTTATTAATTAAAAAAAAATGTACTGTATTTGTAGCTCGGTTGGTTGTCAGATAAAAAAAAAAAAAAAAGATTGTTATATATAATAAAATATATTACAATTATAATTAATGTAATAATTTTTATTAAATTGAGTGCATCAAATTATTATATAAAACCAATTACTTATAGGAAGTAATTACATTGTATAATTTGAATTCATATATGCATATTAATGCATGTGATGAAAAGTATTTTTTGAAAAAAAAAAAAAAAAAACGCCGAAGAGAGACGGAGTATAATTTTATAAGCATAAAACTTCGCTCGCAATCTTTTGGGGCCCTTTATTAATTATGAATTGAACCTTACTGCTCATTTTATAATTATTTCTGCGACTTCACCAATATTATTTTATTTTTGTTCGAACACTAGCTAATTAGTATTCTCTATATTCCATTTCTCTCTTGCCAAGGTCTTAGTAGCCAAACGGCATTGTAACCACCATAATAAAGTGGAGCTCTCGAGTTCGAGGCTTGAATGTAGCAAAAAAAAAAAAAATATATTTCATTTCTCTCTCTCTCTCAAAAAAAAAAAAAGAAAGTAATCTGTATATATTTTCTTTCTATTTTTTTAGTTATTTAGGAGGAAACGATAATTGCCATAATTCAATCATGTAATTTAAAATGATGACCAACAACTATAAGTACAGCTGCGTAGACCGAACAAGACATCCCATGACTAACACAGGATGACAGGTAGAAGGAACATCGGTAGAATTAACGATTCATATAAGCTCTTTAACTTTAAAAGAATCCTAATTTTTTTTTTAAAGTTATATCAATGATACTGTTCTTATTTAAAAGACGTAATTTTTTATTTTTTTTTGGAAAAATAATAAAAATAACAGGTTAAAAATTTATAATAACAAAATTAGTATTCTTAGTATTCAAATTTATATTTTTACAATTAAAAAAAATGACTAATATGTTATTTTTCTTTGAATATCCATTCGAATTAAACCAGGATAATTTATACCTGTTCAATATTTTACGTTCAAATTGAACGTTCAATATTATTGGGATATTAGTTTTATTATTATAAGTTTTAGGTGTATTATTTTTGATAATTTTTTTATTTTATTTTAAACATGAAAAGTCTTCTTAAGTGAGAGAGACTGTCACTGTATTTCTACATTGAAATTATTGATTATATTTAAAAATACTAGTAATAAGTTAATAGGAGGCTTGATAGTCTAGATATCTTTATATACAATTAAGATTATTTTAATACCTCCCATCTAAGTCCTAATGCATGTAACGCTGTTGTGGTTTTAAAACATTTGAAACTACAACTTCTATTTTAAATAACAAAGGGATTAATATTGCAACTTCAAAAAATTAGGAGTTAAAATAATAATTATAATAGGAAAAAAAATTAATGGGTAAAATTTTCTTGACATACATTGATAACATATGAAATTTAAATTAGATCTCATCCCTTTAATTAGTTTTTATTCTATGATTGTGATTAATTTTGATAACTCTAATTTATTAGAGTATTATTAGCTCTTATTCATAAATACTTGCTTGTTAATTTGGGAATATCCACACATTATAATCATTTATACACTATTTGTGGATTTTGTGATTTAAATGAATTCTTTGATAATAAATTCAAAATAATTATGAAATGTGTCAAAAAGAATTATATTTTGATGTGCACTCATTATATTTTCATTGCCCTTGCAGGAAATAAAGAAAATAACAAAGAAAATTCAAAAATACAACTTTGCTGCAGCTTTGCTACAGCATTGCTGCAGCAAAAATTACATCAGGAAATCAACGCAGAAAACAGGACAACTTTGCTGCAGCTTTGCTACAGCATTGCTGCAGCAAAACCATACCAGGAAATAAACGCCAAAACAGAGGCTGATGTGGAATCAAGAATTCAAGGGCTGATTTGGACTCTAAAAGAAAAGGACAATTTTGGGCTTTCATTAACTCACCTTTTGAGGGATAATATTGGAAATTAACACACCAAAATTTGTCTCCAATTAAACCTAATATAAAAGAGCAAAAACAGGGGCTGATTTGAGAGAAGAAACTGCGGCAGAAAAGAACATACATACACAGCAGAATCTGGGCAGCAGGAGGACAGTGAGGAACAACCAGAATTGCGATAGAAAACAGAGAATAAATCAGCAGCAGCAAGGAGGAAAAACACAGCAGATAGCAGCCCCAAATTCTGGACAGATTTGGTGCAAGGAAGGAGAGGCAAAACAGAGCATCAATTTGACTTTGGAAAGAGACCAATTGAGGCTTGATTTGCAAGGACTTTCATTGAAGAGAAAGCAAGAACGAGACAAAGGATCATAATCCAATTGGTTTAGGGTGGATTTAAGGGATTTATTTATTTATTTCATTATTTCTTTATTATTTGATTCTTCTAAATTCTCTAAACCATATGGATCTGATTTTGAGCATATATAATTTGATGTTTAATTTTATAAACATGCTTGGCTAAATTCTCATTCAGTTAGGGTTGTGGATATGCAAGTGTATGTAGACCTTGTGCTTTAATTTCATAAAATTGTGCTTTGCTTGGCAAGGAATGCTAGTTATTCTACGCTTGATTTATTGATTCATTCTTATTGATTGCTTGATCAACAATTGATAGGATATTAGACTGAAATTGAATCTGGAAAGGTTAATTTTAAGTTGGATAAAGCTAGAATAGTGTGAAGAAATTGATATAGGAATATATAATTATCTCACATAACTCAAAAGAATTTGTGCATAAACGTTGTTCTTAGATTCAGTTTTGCATAGGAATATGTTTTATTGAGTCATAGAATATATAAACATTGCAGATTCGGAAGAATCCTTTGTGAATTTTTGCAATTCTAGTTACTGGTATACTTTGCTACAGCATTGCTACAGCAAAGCTGCAGCAAAGCAGTTTGTCTACATTACTTGTCATATTTGCAATCCTAACTGATTTATCTATTTGCGATTCTTGATATCCTTCTTGTTGATTGTTGTTTCAGTGTTTTCACTCTTTTCGTCTCGTATTATTTATTTTATTTTATTTATTTTATTTTAATAAACAAAAACACAAAATATTGATTTTAATAGTTAATTTTTACGATATTTTCTAGTATTCCAATCTTCGTGGGAACGATCTTTCTTATCATTATATTACTTGTTTGCGACACGTGCACTTGCGTTAAATCATATACACCATTGTGAGCAACAAGTTTTTGGCGCCGTTGCCGGGGATTGGCAACGTTAGAAATTATTCGTAGAAATCGACTTTTGTTTTTATTTAATTTTTGTTTATCTAATATCTCTTCTGTGTCTTTTGTATGAGCAGATTTCGCGACAAGGATATCCTACCCTTCGATCCCGAAATTGAACGTACTTTCAGACTAAGAAGAAGAGAACAACAAGGTTTCGCTCAGATTGAAGATATGGCACAAGCAGGCAACGGAAACAATGGCCAAGAACAGAATTTAAACAATGCAATCAATGTGATACCTCCAATGGATGATAGGGACAGAGCTTTGAATGAATATGCACTGCCCATGCTAGAAGGGTTAAATCCAAGCATCACAAGACCAAACATTCAAGCAACTCACTTTGAGTTAAAACCAGTGATGTTTCAGATGCTACAAACAGTCGGGCAATTCAGTGGGTTACCTACAGAAGATCCTCATCTACATCTCAGATTATTTATTGAAGTCAGTGACTCATTTAAATGGACAGGGGTAACCGAGGAAGCATTTAGGCTCAAACTATTCCCTTATTCCTTAAGAGATCGCGCTAGAGCATGGCTTAACTCCTTGCCACCTGACTCTATTGCAACTTGGAATGACTTAGCTGAAAAATTCTTGATGAAATACTTCCCACCAACAAAGAATGCTAAACTGAGGAATGACATCACCTCCTACCAACAATTGGATGGAGAATCTCTATATGAAGCTTGGGAAAGATTTAAAGAATTGTTAAGGAAATGTCCTCACCATGGTATACCTCATTGGATCCAAATGGAGACTTTCTACAATGGTCTCAATGCTCAAACGAGAACAATTGTTGATGCATCTGCTAATGGAGCTCTTTTAGCCAAGTCTTACAATGAAGCCTATGATCTACTTGAGAGGATGGCTAGCAATAATTACCAATGGCCAATGGATAGAGTAGCAACTGCAAAAAGAGTAGCTGGTGTGCATGAGGTTAATGATGTTACGGCACTTACAGCTCAAGTGTCATCCTTGGTTAATCTGTTGAAGAATCAGCATGTGACAGCAAATGTGAATTCAATTCAAGATTCAGGAATTTCATGCGTCTATTGTTCGGGACCTCATGTATTTGATAATTGCCCTTCAAATCCTGAATCAATTTGTTTTGTGAGTGATGTAAACAGGAACCATAATCCGTACTCCAACACATATAACCCAGGGTGGAGGCAACACCCAAATTTCTCTTGGAACAATCAAAGTGGTGGTCAAGCTAACCATACCATACCTAACCGACCTACATTCCCACCAGGATTTCAACAACAACCACAGAGAAATCAACCGAATGAACCATCCAGCTCGTTGGAATCTTTACTCAAAGAATACATGGCTAAGAATGATGCAATTCTTCAAAGTCAAGCTGCTTCAATGAGGAATCTAGAAAATCAAGTGGGACAGCTAGCTAATGAACTTAGGAACCGTCCACAAGGTGCACTTCCAAGTGATACCGAAACTCCAATAAGAGAAAGAAAGGAATTTTGCAAAGCTATTACTCTAAGGAGTGGAAAAGAATTAGAGGGACCAAGTGGACAGAAAATTAGTCAAAAGGGGAACATTTCAACCCAAGAAAAGGAGGAAAAAGATTTGGAAAAATCTGAAGCAGTTCTGAAAAACTCAGAAAATTCTGGTACCCAAAATGCTACAGCATTGCTGCAGCAAAGTTCCCAGCAGCACAGACCACCTCCACCATTCCCTCAAAGATTTCAGAAACAGCAGCAAGACCTTCAATTCAGGAAATTTTTGGATGTTCTTAAGCAACTTCATATCAACATTCCATTGGTGGAAGCCTTGGAACAAATGCCAAATTATGTCAAATTCATGAAAGACATCCTGACCAAAAAGAGACGATTTGGCGAATTTGAGACAGTTGCCTTAACAAGTGAAAGTAGTGCTATGTTACAGAACAAACTTCCTCCTAAGCTCAAGGATCCTGGGAGTTTCACAATTCCATGCTCTATAGGTAATCAATATTTTGGCAAGGCTTTATGTGATTTGGGAGCAAGCATTAATTTGATGCCTTTGTCAATTTTTAAGAAGTTGGGGATTGGTGAAGCATGGCCTACTACAGTCTCTTTACAATTGGCAGATCGATCCATTGCTCATCCTGAAGGAAAAATTGAAGATGTCTTGGTGAAAGTGGACAAATTCATCTTCCCAGCAGATTTTATTGTACTTGACTATGAAGAAGACAGAGAAGTGCCTATTATTTTGGGAAGACCATTCTTAGCTACAGGCCGAACTTTGATTGACGTTCAAAAAGGAGAATTAACTATGAGAGTTCAAGATGAACAAGTCACCTTCAACGTGTTTAGAACCATGGAATCTCCCAATAATGTTGAAGAGTGCTCATCCATTTCAGTTGTGGATTCTCTGGTATCTAAAGAACCTGAAAAATGTGGCTATAATGATTCCCTACAAATTTTATCGCAATATGATTCCGATTGTGAAGAGGAAATTGAGGAGAAATTACCTTGGTTGGAAGCAGGTTCTAATACATATAAAACGGAAAATAAAGTTCAATTTCCAGACTTTTTATCCCCGGACTTCAATCTTCCTAAGTCTTCAGTTGATGTGCCACCAGGTTCAAATTCCTATCAAAAGAAGAAATTTTTCCATAATTTGAAGTTCTACTATTGGGATAGGCCATTCTTGTTCAAGCGACATACAAACCGAAAGATTAGAAGATGTATTCCCGAAGATGAGATGGTGAATATTTTGCAACAATGTCAGTCCTATCGAGAAATTAAGAGGATCCTAAAGAACAATGTTGGTCTAAGTCAAAAATATTGGAAATGTTGGTCCAAAAAAAAATTTCAAGCTCATGGCCAACACATTAGACATTATTGGAGAGAAATTCTTGACAGGGAGCATACCTCCATTCCACTCCTAGACCCATGACTACAAGCAAAGTCGGGCTGTCGACTCTAACACAAGCGCTCATGGGAGGCAACCCATGTTTCTTCATTTTTCTTAGTTTTTCTTAATTTTTAGTTTATGATTTTTAATTCAATTTAATTGAGTGAGTTCTTTTACTTAGAAGTTTATTTTCTGCATTTTCAGGTCATCCCAGGGAGTGTGAGCAAGAGAAAAGCAACGCACACCAATGGAGAGGAAAATTTTCTCACAGTGTAAAAAATTGGAAAATTTTGCTGCAGCTTTGCTGCAGCAACGCTATAGCAAAGTTCTACACTGTTCTTCTTTGAGCAAAGTTCTATGTTGGTTGGGCTTATTTTTCAGTGCTTCAATTTGGTTTGCCTTTCACTCCCAGTCACCCATCAGGGCAGTTTCTTTACTTTGTCATTTTCTTTTTCTGCCTTTTTGTTTGCTATCTGATTTGTTTAATGGTGCGCACTGAGGACAATGCTTATTTTAAGTTTGGGGGGAAGGAATTTGCTGTTTACTATATGATCTGTTTACTGTGCTTACTATCTGATTTGTCTACTGTTGAGCTGTGAAATTAATGGAATTCATGTGATTACTTTGTGCTTACTGTTTAATGTCTGTACTGTTGAGCTGTGAAATTGATGGAATTGATGTGATCACTGTGCTGAATTTTAATTTATGATGCAAAATCTGCTGTGATTTTATGATGAATTGCTTGATCTAAGGTTGTCAAAAATTTCATGTTGTCATCTTTGTTTTGAAAAAGAAACTAATTTGTCACTTTATTAGAAGAGAAATCTTGCTTATTGAGAAAAATTGATTTGATTAAGTGTTAGTTGGAAAATGTTGAAAACTTATTTTGAAATATACACCCACAATTCTAACTGCACTGTCTACTTGTTTGTTTGTTTGATATAAACTTTGAATAAGGGTAACTTATGGGAGAGTTTGAGCCTCTAGAATTGGTTTGGAGAATTTCTCAAAGCGAAATTTTAGAAAGTTCACAACTCAATGAAATGATTTAGGCCTTCTTTGGATTCGATTGTGCTTTTCGTGCTAACCTTGGTTAAAAATATATTTCATTTGCACACCTAATTTGAGCCATGAATGATCAAAATTCTTTTTGTCAACACCCACATAAGAACTTAGCATTTCCTTATTTGCATATCCTTTGACCTTTACCTCACAAGTGCATTACCATCTTTATGAATTGTTGATTAGAAATGTTGATGCCTCTTGAAAGAAAGAAAATTATGGTGTTGTTTGGTTATATTGAGATCAATCCTTTATTCAAAAAAAAAAAAAAAAAAAAAAAAAAAAAAAGAGAGAGAGAAATCTGGAAACAGCTTTGCTGCAGCTTTGCTACAGCATTGCTGCAGCAAAACAGATTCACTCCAAAAAAAAAAAAAAAAAAAAAAAAAAAAAAAAAAAAAAAATTGATTGAATGAAGAGAAGTTTGGGGGTAGCAATGTAAATAAAGAGTCCAAAAGTATTCTTGAATAGTGTTTGTGCTTGTGGGGTATGACACCTAAATATGACTTTCACCTTACCTTTACCCTAGCCTTACATTTCAAGCTTATTTAAGTCCTTTTGATCTTTGATTAGTGAATGTCTATATTAGTGGAGAGGGATTCAAAAGACCAACATATGGAGGCATGATTTTAAGCTTAAGGAACATAAATTACCTAAGTTTGGGGGGAAGTATCAAATAACAAATTATGAGACATCACACACACACATGGGGTTGTTTTGGAATGAGTTTGAGATATTGAAACTAACATTTGAGAAAAATCAATTTGGATCATGAATTTGAGATTTCTTCATTCTAATTTTGAAACAAGTTTAGTTTATTTATTAGTTGACAACTATGTTTTTAGCGTGAGTTGAAACCTTGTGTTAAATTGCCACTTGCCAATCATCATATAATTTAGTGCTTGAGGACAAGCAAGATGCTAAGTTTGGGGGAGTTGATAACTCTAATTTATTAGAGTATTATTAGCTCTTATTCATAAATACTTGCTTGTTAATTTGGGAATATCCACACATTATAATCATTTATACACTATTTGTGGATTTTGTGATTTAAATGAATTCTTTGATAATAAATTCAAAATAATTATGAAATGTGTCAAAAAGAATTATATTTTGATGTGCACTCATTATATTTTCATTGCCCTTGCAGGAAATAAAGAAAATAACAAAGAAAATTCAAAAATACAACTTTGCTGCAGCTTTGCTACAGCATTGCTGCAGCAAAAATTACATCAGGAAATCAACGCAGAAAACAGGACAACTTTGCTGCAGCTTTGCTACAGCATTGCTGCAGCAAAACCATACCAGGAAATAAACGCCAAAACAGAGGCTGATGTGGAATCAAGAATTCAAGGGCTGATTTGGACTCTAAAAGAAAAGGACAATTTTGGGCTTTCATTAACTCACCTTTTGAGGGATAATATTGGAAATTAACACACCAAAATTTGTCTCCAATTAAACCTAATATAAAAGAGCAAAAACAGGGGCTGATTTGAGAGAAGAAACTGCGGCAGAAAAGAACATACATACACAGCAGAATCTGGGCAGCAGGAGGACAGTGAGGAACAACCAGAATTGCGATAGAAAACAGAGAATAAATCAGCAGCAGCAAGGAGGAAAAACACAGCAGATAGCAGCCCCAAATTCTGGACAGATTTGGTGCAAGGAAGGAGAGGCAAAACAGAGCATCAATTTGACTTTGGAAAGAGACCAATTGAGGCTTGATTTGCAAGGACTTTCATTGAAGAGAAAGCAAGAACGAGACAAAGGATCATAATCCAATTGGTTTAGGGTGGATTTAAGGGATTTATTTATTTATTTCATTATTTCTTTATTATTTGATTCTTCTAAATTCTCTAAACCATATGGATCTGATTTTGAGCATATATAATTTGATGTTTAATTTTATAAACATGCTTGGCTAAATTCTCATTCAGTTAGGGTTGTGGATATGCAAGTGTATGTAGACCTTGTGCTTTAATTTCATAAAATTGTGCTTTGCTTGGCAAGGAATGCTAGTTATTCTACGCTTGATTTATTGATTCATTCTTATTGATTGCTTGATCAACAATTGATAGGATATTAGACTGAAATTGAATCTGGAAAGGTTAATTTTAAGTTGGATAAAGCTAGAATAGTGTGAAGAAATTGATATAGGAATATATAATTATCTCACATAACTCAAAAGAATTTGTGCATAAACGTTGTTCTTAGATTCAGTTTTGCATAGGAATATGTTTTATTGAGTCATAGAATATATAAACATTGCAGATTCGGAAGAATCCTTTGTGAATTTTTGCAATTCTAGTTACTGGTATACTTTGCTACAGCATTGCTACAGCAAAGCTGCAGCAAAGCAGTTTGTCTACATTACTTGTCATATTTGCAATCCTAACTGATTTATCTATTTGCGATTCTTGATATCCTTCTTGTTGATTGTTGTTTCAGTGTTTTCACTCTTTTCGTCTCGTATTATTTATTTTATTTTATTTATTTTATTTTAATAAACAAAAACACAAAATATTGATTTTAATAGTTAATTTTTACGATATTTTCTAGTATTCCAATCTTCGTGGGAACGATCTTTCTTATCATTATATTACTTGTTTGCGACACGTGCACTTGCGTTAAATCATATACACCATTGTGAGCAACAAGTTTTATAATATCTTTTGAAAAATCAATAATATCTTATAAAAATTTAATATTTGTATCCAAATTTTAAAACTCATCTCAACCACTAAATAAATCTAACCAAGTGGATGAGATTTAATGTTAGTTTTATATGTTATTTATTTAGTTTAAGAGAAACCAACCCAAAATTAAAATGCACTTTTTAAATAGCAAAAGAATCGCCAATGAAATTGTAACTCAACGACATAGCTAATCTATTTAGACAGTTAGAAGGTTTAAAATTTGAGTCTTAATTACGATATTTAACTTGTATAGTTATTTAAAAAAAAAAAAACAAAAGAATCAATGTTACATTTAAAAATAAATAAATAAATGCTAAAATGTAACTTTTTCGTTATAAAATTTCTATAAATTACCTTTATATATAACTATATATCATAGTTAAAATTTATAGTAAAAATTATATTCTACTCAAAATTCCTCTAGAGTGGACATAGCATCTCTGTTAATTAAACAGCCGTAGCTTTTAAGTCTTTAACATTAAATTTTTAACCCTGTAATTTTTAGGCAACATGCTCACCACTTATTCTCTCTAAGTACCTCAAACTCTTTTGATTACTAGCTAAGTTGGCTAATATTTATATAATTAGTATATACAGAAGCCAATAAGCTTCCACACAAATATATTTATTTAGAAGATTTACAATTCCCTACACTACTAGTAATCACTTTTATGTTAATTAGGAAGTTGGCAATTAAGCTTCTTTCATGATCAATTTGTAACTTCAACGAAGCCAGTCATATCCTAATCATTCAAAAAAGGAGGTTATATCCTATTCATTTTGGCTTTCTCGATCCTACATACTTTTGTCTACGCGTGACTCAAATACTCATTTTATACATTTCGCAAAACCCTTTTTGCATTATAATTTTTACTAAAATTTATTAAACAAATGCAAATTGTACTTAACATGTTATTCTAACGAGAACGCGCTTGCTTCTAATTAGTAAGTATCGCCGACTACAAAAAAGCTAGCATTTAAAAACCTGAGTATTGATTCTGTCAAAAGCATTCTAGTGTAATGACATAAATTTTAGGTAAGCACTAAAAAAAATGTGAATTTAAAAATTGTAGTGTGTGAATGTGTAATATATTATTTAAAAAGATTTTTTTTTTTTTGACTAACTAATTTTACATAGCACCATTTACTTGAATAGACTTTCAATCATTGATTAATTAAATTTCATCAAAATATAAAATATTGTTAAATTTGTAACATGTAAATAATATTGAGCAAAGTATTTTCCCCACAACCATCAATAAAAGGCTTAAAAAGTTAAATATCCATGCGTGTGCATATATGATTTTTTTGTTGTTGGAAAATTACTAAAAATAACACTCATAAAACTTATAATAACAAAACTAACATTCCAATAACATTAAACATTGAACATTCAACATTAAACAGATCTAAATTATCTTAATTTAATTTGAACGACATTCAATTTGATGAGAGTTTAAAGAAAAATGATGTAGAAGTTATTTTTTTTATTGAGTAGAAATTATTTTTTAATTGTATAAATATATGATTTGAACGGGTGCTAATTTTTTATTATAAGCTTTTGTTATTTTTGTTGTTTTCCAAGAAAAAAAAATTTATCATCCTAAAAGTAGAAAAGATGGTGAAAGAGGGAGAGAGTTCCTAAGCTGGCAGTGGAGCAATGCAAGGCTGGTGGAGACTATTTCCCTTAATTAAATTCTATATTATAGAGGGAAAAAATAATTAAAAAAATGGTTTAGGTCATGTATATAGCTCCCAAACTTTTTTCATGAAAAGGAGAGACTATGAAATTCAAGGTTTCAAGCACATGCCTCCCTCTCCTTCCCCTATGTATTGTATTTCTCTCCAGCGCGCAGACTTCTAAGTGGGTGTGAAAGTGTGTGGGCTCTCCATTAATTTTTTTTTTCCAACTAAAATTTCATTCGCCAATTTTTTAATTTTGAAATTCAACCATTGTACTTATTATGCCTATTAAATTAAACACTAACCCTAGATATCCTAATTGATCAATCTAGAAAAGTATTCATAACATTTTATTAGTAACTTTAAGTTTTAGTGAGTATTGATTACTGTTATCTTCTGACGTGGTTGAAAAAAAAAGACAAGAAAACTAAATTAAGTTACATTTACAAAGACAAAGTTTTTATAGTATAGAAGTTAGAGGTTATTCGTTCCAAACCTAAAAAAATTTGTTGAATTTCATGTGTTTATCACCAATTTTTTCAAAATCTTAAGTTTATAGAAGATGTATCTAACAACTGATGTTTATTCATACAATAATCATTACCATTCACAATTAAATTTAAACACACATTACTGAATGGTTAGTGAGGACATGTAGTTGATTTTGTACTATTCAAATCAATACATAAATATTCTCACATCATTTCTCATACTTCAACATAAAAATGAACTGAACCTCTACTACTAATTGGTTTGATAGATTCATGTGATAAAGCTTAAACAAATGATTAATTGCATAGGGTTCATTTTATTTGGCATGAATTGGGGTTTTTGATCATCCCATCTCCCAATATATATATAGCTTTGAAGTTTGAAGAAAGCATGATCATAATGTTCTTATCACGATAATATAAATATCCCCTTTCTTGTTTATGGTGTGAACTTAGCTTTCTGCCCATAAAATTAGGTCTAGCTAGCAATTCATGTTTTGAAATCAATTTTCTAGAATGTTTTTAAGGGCATGTAAATGTTTCAAAGTTGCCAATAAAACCCAATACCTTATAAAGTTGTTCAAAGTTTCAAACTTCAAAGCTTATTTTCTTATCACCCACATATGACATAACATAATACAGCCCTCATTGCTTAATTGGCTTTTCCTTTAAAGAAGTTTCTTTTCCCCTTCCTCTCACTCTCAAATCTCAAGTACACTTTTGAAAATTATCTTCTATAGAACTTTAACTTTCCTTTAAAATTATTTAATTATAGTTATACTGATTTTTATAATAGGTACTCACATTTTTAGCTGTCTTTGGACAATTGTGATTGTATCATGACAACAAGATTACACGTATAATTTAGACATAAAAAAATTCCCTGAAAATTAACCAAATTAAAAAAGAAGTGATATTTATTCAAAGGAATACTGCAAGACCACTTCATTGTGTGATAATAGATTAGGGATGAGACCAACGACTTAACATGAAAGGAGATAAAGAGACTTTCACACGTTGGTGATGTTGGATGATAGAGTGAGAATGTTTGATAATATTATTGCAACAAAACCAAGTATATAAGTCAAAATTAGAGTTAGTCACAACGAGACATAAAACTAATTGTGGATCTAATGTAGGTTGGTTTATAGTTTATTCAACCTTGAACCAACTCTAAGTTGATTAGAAAGGAAAACAATAAAATGGGTTTGTTTTTAATCAATTATCTTCTGATCACGATGAGGATGCAAAGAAGTTTGTTATTGCATGCCATGACTAATACCAACTAGTTTTGTACTTAGTGGCAAAAATTTGATCATATTTTGTGGTATAGTTGTCTATATTTGTACTGATTTCAGCCATAATTGTGTCATTTATAATATAGGGTTGGATTAGGATAATCTTCTTTGATTTTCATTAAAAAAGTATTGAACATTTTGTTTTATATAATTCTAATTTCATTGCAAGATAAAAAATAATAATTTTATCAATATTTAATTAAGATATTTCTCTTCAGTTCGCTCTGAACGATTAAGGCTATCCTTGTTTTGTTCATATTGTAGATGATATTATAATTGATATACACTTATTAATTTTGAAAATAGTTATACAAAATTGTAAGTAATTAAAGATTTTTTTTTTGCTATAGTTATTTAAATATTTGAATGAAAAACAAAGAGCATCTATATATATTTTACAGTTTTATAAAAATTATAATTAATATAATAATTTTTTATTAAATATAGTTATATTAGTTTGGTTGTCTTATATCATCTATAATTTAAAATAAAGTTTTCCAAAAATATATGTGAGACCGACACGTGGTGGTATGGTGGTGAAGGGAGAGTAAGCGGAATGGGCTTTGGGGGCCGAAGAGGCTTACAAGTCACAGTCCTGAGTCCCGCTGAGCCCCACAAATCCAATTGCAACTTGGCTAATCCATCCACGTGAGCACTTTTTTTTTTTATATATAAAATTCAATTTTAAATTTAAAAAAAAAAAATAAACACATATATTTTTCTAATAATTGAGTTAAAAATAAAATTAATTAAATAATTAAATTATTTATATATTGAATATATTTTTAATAGTATTATATATATTAATTTGTGACATGTATTAAATAATATATTAATTATTAATTGAATATATAATTAAAAATATGGGATAATAAATTGATTGTAAAATACTTATTGATAAAAGTTAATTAAATTCTTTCATATGAATTGATGTATGCTTAATATTTTGTTTCTATAAAAAAAAATATTTTGTTTCTTATTCCACCCTAGTTGGCATTTTTTGTTCTTTGTCACGTAAGTTTTGGCTTAAAAATTAGAGTAATTTTATATATATTAAATTATTGTATATATTAAATAATATGTTAATTATTGTATATATTAAATAATATTTTAATTATTGATTAGATGTAAAATTATAAATATAAAATAAATAATTAATTGTAATATTTTTTATTAATAGTAGATTAATTAAATTTTGTTAGGTATTTTGTAATATGTGATAAAAAGAATTATTAAAAAATAAAAATATATAAGTGGTTGTTCGAAGAATTACTAGTTTCTCTTGTATTAAATTGACGTGTTAATTAAAAGTTAATTAACAC
Organism: Elaeagnus macrophylla; assembly: GCA_029378325.1. NCBI lineage: Eukaryota > Viridiplantae > Streptophyta > Magnoliopsida > Rosales > Elaeagnaceae > Elaeagnus > Elaeagnus macrophylla. The sequence goes on along the minus strand of CM055653.1, from coordinate 17,740,969 downwards.
AATAGTGAGAATCGTTAGAGGTAAACATTGTTTTTTTTACTCACCATGTAATAATTACTTTTTTTTTTTATCACCACATTTCTCACATATTGGTCAGTTTGGTCTGACATGTTAATTTGATTCGAGATCAATTAAAAAAACATCATAATTCTTCCTAAAGTTGTTGTAAGAGAAACCACGTAGAAAATAATAATAGAAAATAATAAAATTAATACCCTTCAAAATTTTTAATAATAAAATTAGTATATTTTGTATTCATATTTATATTTTTATAATTAAAAAAATGACTAATATGTTATTTTTTTTTGAACATTCATCCAATTAAAATTGAACGACGATAATTTAGACTCGTTTAATATTGAACGTTTAAATTGAATATTGAACGTTCAATATTATTAGGATGTTAGTTTTATTACTATAAATTTTAAAAATACTATTTTTAATAATTTTTCAAATAATAATTAAGCTACTTATTTTAGTTAATAATTACGTAACAAATTACATGATAAAATAAGTTGCTGTACAGTGTACAGCTTGATAGTTTTTTGGGAAATTAAGTAATTGTACGTATCTTGTGTGACTTAGTCGTTATAATACTATGGACTGATGAATGTTAAAAATATTGATGAGACCTCTCATTTGCTCTAAAAAAAAAAATTAATGGTTCGTATTTTATAATAATAATATATTATTTTTTATATATTATAATTTAATAAATTTATTTAATAAATAGCTTTATAATTAAAAGTTGTACAACAAAAATTTTATAATTATTTAATTTAAATAATTTAATATTGAATTATTACGTTAAGCACCAGTCACCAAAGTTCCCTTAATTTTTATAAAAGTATCACAATAATCTCATTATTATGTACAAATAAATATTTTAGTCATATAATTTTTGAGTTAGGTACTTACAGTTTTATTATTTATAAAAGTTTATAAATCATTAATTTTAATACTTTTATTGAATTAAAAATACTCATTTTAAAAAATTAAAAAAATTTTAATATCTAATTCAATAATTATAAAATTAATATACGGATAAAAATTACAAAATACTAACACTTTTGGGCCTTTTATAAGTACTCCAATAATATACATCCATAAATTCAAATTTAATTTAATATTATATTTTAATTACATACATACATATATATATATATATATATATATATATATATATATATCAACTTATTCTTTATAATTTTATTTAAAAAAAAATTGTAACATGAATAGAAGGACAAAAGAAGATGAGGGAATTCAATGACAACCAAGAATTTTGTGGGTCCAGAGAATCAGATGTATACGACTTGTTATTTTCATTGCTTCCTAATTTTCCCTCTATTTCCATGATTGGTACCTAATTATACTTCTGAGTTTTTCTTAGCCAAAAACATCAAATAAATAATATTTTTAAGATTTGTCTAATGAAATCCTTTTGAAGAACTCATTGCTCGTAGTATTTCAAACTTAAAAGTTCAAAGTAATAAAACGTCTAGATTTCTCTAATAAAAATAATGAATTTTTTTTAAAAAAAATATTGATAAATATATCAGTAAAATTCTCGAATGATCACTTTAGTTCACTTTGTGATCAATATTATCCTTAATTCGTTGATTTTTCTTAAAGTAAATTTCTTAAAATATAATAAATACATTATTCCATCAATATTTAATGGTGTACATTTTAGATTTTCCTTTAAATAATTTTCTGTTTTAGATGTGGAAAAAAAAAAAAAAAAAAAAGCCAAAATTTAAGTGGAATGCCCATTGACAATGTAGTTATGAGAAGTGGATTCACAAACATGACTTATTTTATACAAAAAAAAACAACTGCATGCTATTAACATGAAAAAAAAAAAAAAACAATATATATATATTTATATATAACGAACTCATTAATAACAAGTCCTTTCCAAAAAAAGAATAAATCAAATAAAATAACTCCCAAAAAAAAATTCTAATCCTACAACTATTTATTTATTCCAAATTATAACTTAGAAAGATCTAATATTATAATTGTCCAAAATTATTTTATTTTATTCATCAAAAGGCAACCATTAGCCCATGATTACTCTCAAAGCACATCACTCCATCACAATTCACATGTACCTCTCATGCCCCAACACTCCTATTTAAGAACCTTCAACCCTTCTTTTCTTTTCAAACTCAAACTCATATTTCTCTTCTCTCATTTTTCAAAACAAAAGTCTCGAGAAATCTAAAACACTTTCTTATCATCATAATCTCTTTGACCAATTAACCCACTTCAAACAGTTCTAACAATTTCTGTTTCAAACCCATAAGTCAACAACTCTCACTACACAAAACACTAAAAAAAAAATGGAGAATCTATTTCGTTTTGTTGATCATGAAGATTTCTTTAGCCGGCGGTGCACTTTGGTTAACGGCCCGGTTATAATCGGTGCCGGCCCATCGGGTCTAGCCACAGCAGCTTGTCTTAGAGAACAAGGAGTTCCCTTTGTGGTACTTGAAAGAGCTGAATGCATAGCTTCATTATGGCAAAAGCGCACATATGATAGGCTTAAGCTTCATCTTCCAAAGCAATTTTGCCAACTTCCAAAACTTCCCTTCCCAGAAGAATTTCCTGAGTACCCAACAAGGAGACAATTCATTGACTACCTTGAATCATATGCTAATCACTTCGACATAAACCCAAAATTCAATGAGTGTGTTCAATCAGCTAGGTATGATGAGACCAGTGGTTTCTGGAGAGTTAAGACCGTTTCCTCATCTGGGTCGACCCGAACTGAGTTGGAGTACATTTGCAGGTGGCTGATTGTAGCAACTGGTGAGAATGCAGAGTGTGTTATGCCTGAAATTGAAGGACTTGTTGATTTTGGAGGTGAAGTTGTACATGCTTGTGATTACAAGTCTGGAGAGAAATTTAAAGGAAAGAATGTACTTGTTGTTGGTTGTGGCAATTCAGGCATGGAAGTCTCTCTTGACCTTTGCAATCACAATGCTTCACCATCACTGGTGGTTAGGAGCTCGGTGAGTATTAAACACATTGTTCAGTAGTCTCTTCTTCTTTTTTTACTTTGGTTTCTAAAACAACTTTGCTCTGTTTTTTCAATACAGGTCCATGTTTTGCCTAGAGAAATATTTGGTAAATCAACATTCGAAGTTTCAGTTATTTTGCTAGCTTGGCTTCCCCTCTGGCTAGTTGACAAACTCCTACTGATATTTGCTTGGTTTGCATTTGGAAACACTGAAAAATATGGACTAAAAAGGCCTTGTATGGGACCTTTGGAACTCAAGAACAACCATGGAAAAACACCTGTTTTGGACATTGGTGCTTTGGAGAAAATTAGATCCGGAGATATTAAGATTGTTCCTGGAATCAAAAGATTTACCAAAACCCAAGTTGAGCTTTTTAATGGTGAAATGCTTGATATTGATGCCGTTATTCTTGCCACTGGATATCGCAGCAATGTTCCTTCTTGGCTTCAGGTGAGAAAATGCTCTGTTTCTTTTTTACCCAAAAGAAAAAAAGTTATAGAAGCTTCTTTTACTATTTAATGAAGTTAAAGTACAAAAGGGCTAAATCTTATTTTGGGTATTTTGTAAAAGCAGGAAGGTGAATTTTTCTCTAAAAATGGATACCCAAAAGCACCATTCCCACATTGTTGGAAAGGAAAAGCTGGACTATATGCAGTTGGTTTTACAAGGAGAGGGCTATCTGGTGCATCTTCTGATGCTATGAAAATTTCTCAAGATATTGGCAATGTTTGGAAACAAGAAACTAAGCAGCTTAATAAGAGAACCAAAGCTTGCCATAGGAGATGTATTTCTCAGTTCTAAGCATTACATCTTCAGTTTATTGTCAACTTTGTTTTTTAAAGTAATATATAAATATACTGTAAATTACACAAAGAAGAAAGAAAGATACACGGCAGATAGCACACAGAGACTGAGACTGAGCCTGAGCCCTCTCCTGAAGGAATGGCCCAAGTTTGTTATTAGGATGTTTGGGCATTTTGTAAAACTTTGGATGATGAGGCTTTTTCTCCTTCTTTTTGTTTTTCAACGAGTTTTATGTATACAACATTTTCTAATGTAATTCAGTGGTTATAAATTAAAAGACGCATGTTATTTTACTCTTATATTCTCTTTTCTCAACCCAGTATCAGTATATAGTTCCATACTAAATTCGTTTATTTCATCGGATTACTTAGAAAATGAGGGGAAAAAAATTCACTCATATTCTCTTAAATCACTCCACTTTTTGCTCACTTAAATCTCAGTAGTTCACATAATTCTATTGTTTTTTAGCAAACGATAATTAAGAGAAGGATGAAGATGTGGATATAATGTTACGTAATATTTTATAATCATCTATTTGCCAATATTAAAAGTGCGTAAAAAATTTAATAATTCGATTATTTTGACTGATTCAATTCGATCAGTTAATTTTTAAACGACTTCGATCTAATGATCGGATCGAATCGGATCAAAATTTTCTCAATCCATTAAGTTTGTATCAAATGACGAATTTTACCATATAATATCCAATCAGATCCGATCCAACCGAAAAAAATTAATTATATTTACATTTATACATATGACATATTCTTATTAATCATTCTTATTTTTATTATACATCATATCTTAACAATATTAATAAAATCTTGAAAGACTAAATAACTAATTTAATTTATTATTTGAATGAATTGTTAGTTTTATTTAAATTAATACTATAATTTATATTATATTATTTAAATGTTATTATTTAATTTTTTTGAGTTTATTTTTCAAATATGTTTATGTTATGTGAAATTTAAGTTTTTTATTCAAAATTGTTAAAAAAAAAGAGCAAAATAAATTTATTGATTGGATTCAACCAATCTAATTTGAAGAATTTTTGGATTTTATCGGATTTAGAATGTAATTGGATAAGATGCGAATTAAGATTAAGATTCTTCAATTCGATCAAAAGGTCGGATCAGATGCGAATAAAATTCACAATTTTGTTATGATGCACACCCCTAGCCAATATACATAGCCATGATTGAAGTTGTTCTTGAATTTATGACATGTGTTATCCACCCTGTCAAAATATTTGATGCAGTGTAGATGAAGAAGATAGATAGTTGTCAACCCATCAAATGATTTTAATTGGAGCTACTATGAGTTTTAGGCGCTATTTGTTTCTTTCCTAAACTAAATGCCCATAAAGAAAAAGTCCAAAGGTTCAACGTTTGCGATTGGCAAGTTGATCAATATAAGAATCTAATATGGTCAGATTGGTAGGGCCTGTAAAGATACCAGCTACTTATGTTTTCTTTCTCTTGAGAAAAATAACTTAAAAGTGCCATTATGGCAAGACCGTTGCAAATCATTATTATTCCCTTCATTATTATTATCTTAGAGGTTGACCTACTTACTCAAATAAATTAAAAATAAATATATTTTATAATATTTATATAATATCGAAATATAAACAAACCTTCGTTGCCTAGCACATGGAGGTAGCCGCAAAAGACTCGGCCATCTGAAAATTACTGTTAAATCTTCTTTGTATAGTGTATTATTGGAGGCATTTGGTTATAGTTCACTACTTTGTGAACAGAATTTTGCATATGGATTTTGAAGCTTCAATGGTTTAAGCCCATTAAATTATGTGAAGAAGCTCTACCTTGTGAAAATGGAACATAGTTTTCACTTGTTAGTCTTACTTTTGGCATATTGGTTACACAGTATAAAAAACTCTGAGTATATTATTTTGTAATCATATATTTAATTGTGAATGGTGTGCATCAAATACCAAAGAGCTGGTTGCAGTGCAGCAACTAAAGACAGAAATTGATTAAGAGTTTAAGGGTCAAATTTCCTTCCACATAATATATAAATAAAAGTTGATTAAAGTGATCGAAGTGTTGGCTGTTGTTATAGACAAATACTAGAACACTATAACAATGAAAAATTCAAGTAGAAAAGGACATGTTATGGAGGTTACTTCAAACGTGAAACTAACTAACTTGAGCAGTCATGTTCTATTGAACTTCCAACAAAACTTAGAAAACATCTCACATGAGTACCCATAATATAAAGTTCTAGTGACCCAGCTCTATAAATAAAGTACTTCACCACCAAAACCTCAGATTCAGTAATAGAATTTTCCCCCAAAAACATGACTACTAGTAGTGCATTAAACTCCCAAGTCTTTGTCATCTTATTTTTTGTACGACACATGGGACGATCACAGTCTTATCATAAATGGGCCCATTTTTCATCTACTCAAGACTATCTATCGCAGTATATGCAAATCAGTAAGTTACTACTTTCACATGCTTTTGTCTAGGACTCTATTGCATGGCATGGTTATTCTTAAAACAAGTGTGATAATAATATTCATCAATAGCTAGCTGGAAAATTAATTTTACACTTTTGTATCGGTAGTGATATTGATCGTATCAAATTCATTAATCATTTATAATAATATAATAGGCTTGAGAATTATGACAAAAGCTCAACATGGTCTGCATATTAGGCTGAAATTTTTGAATTAAACAAATATAGTTTCCATCTAAAAACCATCTTAATATTTTTAAATTTTCTTACTGTAAGGAAATGGGGCTCTAAATCGCAGATAATCAACATGCTTAATCGAAGATTGATAATGTTTTTTTGGGTTCATTTGAAGCAGATCAGAAGTTGTTCTAGGGTTGGTGTTTTTCCTTGAAAACACTTATGATATTTATGGGCCGGTGTAGTATCATCTTGGTTCAAAATGGGCTGTTTCAACCACACGGTCCAATTCGGGGAAAAAAAATAAAAAATTAGAGCCTCTTTTTAGTTTTTTTTTCCCCCAAGAGCAAAGGCCTCTTTTTAGTTTGAAATGAATTTTATTTATATGATAACCTCAAAAATATTGGAACAAGTATTTAAAAGAGATGGTGGGTTCGATACATTTTAAAATTAATTGCATAATATATTTTTTATTTTATAGATAGAATATGTTATTTATGAAACTGAAGATAATTTTTTTCTTTGGTAATTGGTAGTTAAATCATTCTAATTTTCAGTTGGAATTAAAATGTTACCTAATCACTATTAAATTTTATTATAAATAAAACTATAATATTGTTATTATTATCTAAAAAAAAATGAGCGTATTAATATTTTAAGTAACCAATATTTTAAATATTAATAATTTATTATTTAATTAAAAAAAATACTAATACTAATACAATAACTAATGGAATAAAGGTAATAATAATCATTACTTTAAAATATGTATTCAATTTTATCCGAAATTTATAAAATATAATTTAGACATTTATATATAATAATATAGATGTAAATTTGAATAATATTTTTTAAATAATAAATAATTTATGAAAAGTTTGTATCACACACATTTATATTAAAAAAAAATAGAAATAAATTTTCTCTGTTTTTTAAGAAAATACATCTATAATCCTATAATTATAATGATTAGAATAATTTAGTACTTTAGCGTTTTAGTTCTTTTTAATAGTTTGAAGAAATTACCATAAATTTATAGAATAACAAATTGGGTTAATTGTATCTACTCATTTAATAGACAAGTTGTTTCGGGTTAATCATTTAAAAGCTTGTTCTTATCTTGTGGATTGTACTCCATAATCGAATTCTAGAATTAGAATAACTCTTAATAATACAGTACTTTGAATCAAAGCCGACCGTACAGACTTCACTGTAACGAGGCAAATGACAATGGCGTTGTTGTCGTCGAATCTCACCAAGTTCACCTCTGTATCTCTAAATTTTATTGCTTATTCTTCCTTCAACAAAGCCCCTGTATGTTCAGTTTCTTTGAATACCAATTTCAGTGGCAAGTACAATTCAAGCTCCTGCCTTTTTAGCATTTATGGCTCTACAAGATGCAGACCCATCTCAGTTCAAGCCATGGCTTCTTCCTTTGGGTCGCGCCTTGAAGAAAACGTTAAGCAGACCGTATCCGAGAACCCAGTTGTTGTTTATTCGAAAACATGGTGTTCGTAAGTTTGATAAGTCTAGAATCTGTAACCAAGTCTTTGCTAATATTTGTGCTTCTTGTTTAAAATTCCGGTTTTGTTTTGACAAATTTGAAATGTTTGCTTTGGCCTTTGTTTTGAAGGTATTCGTCTGAGGTAAAATCATTATTCAAAGACCTTGGTGTGGATCCATTGGTCATTGAGTTGGACGAACTGGGTACGATTTGTTAACTATCAGCTTAGCTTTACCCACATTTGTGTCTGTGCTCATTGAATATGTTTAGATATATTTTTATGCTTATTTGTATAATCTCTTTTTTAATTCTAATTAGACATTTCAATGGTCCTTTACCTAATTACATCTATATATAATATGTTAATTGAACCTACCTTTGATCATTTTCTGTGGCATTTATGGTACATTGCTTCATAAATATTAGAGAGATTTAGGAATTGATATCCTGTTGGCCTCCTAATTATTAATTGAAAGATAATGAAGATTCTAGATCGAATAGTAGAGATCTGCTAAGCTACTTTATACAATTTTCCCTTTTTCATTTCAAGCTGGTTTTCTTTTTAGTGAACTAATGAACTATATGTATGTCTCTATAACATGTTAAAGTTAATAAGAACCATGGACCTTCGAATACACTCAACTTTCTTATGAACTCTATTATAGTATTGTACTTAACATTACCTCCAACAAGAAATTGTGGAGGTCTTCCTTTCTCCATACTTGTTTCTAAGAAACTATTTAGAAATTGTACCTCATCATGCAAGTTTCGTCATCAACTTAATTACTTGTGTTTACCTTTCCCTTTCAGGTCCCGAAGGACCACAACTGCAGAACACATTAGAGAGGCTTACAGGGCAACACACTGTTCCAAATGTATTTATTGGTATGTTGTGCTTCTTGCAGCGCTCGATAGTTACAAATCTGAAACATGTTATATACTTTCCTCATAAGATACACAGTTATAATGCACCCTTTCTCTTTCAATTATTACACTTAACTCCTTTAGACCAGTGTTAAAATTTATATAAGTGTTGGAAATCACCGTTTTCGAATTTCAACTTCTGTATTTGAAGAAACATTGTGTATCTGAAGCTTCTGTATCTTGTGAACTATATTTACAAATGCTTGAGTTCTAAAGTAATTTTTCTTGTATAGAGTTGTGAGTTATCTGTTGATTTGAACCTGTATTATGCTACAAATTGTATTGTTAATTTGATTGTGCTTCACATGATATGGGAAGTTTAACCTTTTTTTCTTATTCAAAATTAGGGGGCAAACACATTGGTGGCTGTACAGGTAATTTTTTTTTTTCAACGGTACTTTTCATTTAATTGTTGTATTAATTTTTAGAACATATATTTTAGCATTCTACCAAAATGGAGGTCTCTTACTAGGCCAAAGTTTTGACTAAGAGTGGCTGTTTATTTTTATTGCTTTCGAACAATCATCAAGTTGGATTGGATTAAAAATGTGTAAATGGATCAGTTTGGATTAGATGGAGGATTGCTTCTTTAAGTCTCACTAAAATCCAAATTGAACCAACAAAATCATAAAACTATATAAATTAACACATTTTCATATGAATAATTATCATATATATATATATATATATATATATATATATATATATATATATATATATATATTTTTTTTTTTTTTTTCATAAAAAAAAATTATCATATGTTTTTAGTACTAGTTGTCTCTCTAGACTGAATCTGTAGGATTGGACTGTTTCTCTATAATGATTTGCTCTGCTTCTTTTGTTAATTTTAATGTGATTTGTTTTCGAGTCAAAGCATTGAGTTTAAGATTCTCATGTCTAATTCTTTTGAAGGTTGTAAAACATTTCAGCCCAAATTTCTGTATAAAAGCCACATTTTTTTTTACCAGAAGTGTTCAATTTAGTAAGCCTATTATGAGCACCGAATATGATCCAAACCATGATTAAGTGGATTGGTTCTCCTCCTTTACGCATTTCTCAAATTCTTAACTATATATTTCTTAATTCGGTGTTCTTGCTCTAATCTAGTCATTACTTCCTTTACAAAGTACACAACAAATGATTGATAGTTGGAAATCTGATATCTGATATCAGTAATTAAAAGTACTGACTCGTTGCATAAGCTTGATTCTTTTTACATGAGCAGCAGAGCTTATGCAGTCTATGGTGATTCACTTCACTTATACTGGAAACCCAACTAAACTTAAAAAGACTTGTATTATATACATTTTCGTGCTTCTTATTTGGATGCAGATACAATGAAGCTCTACCAGAAAGGCGAAATCGAACCTTTACTTTCAAAAGCTAAGGCTAAAAGAACCGAAAGCTAGTCATCATGACATGAAGTTGATATCATTGATTTCCTTACAAAGTATAGCGCCTCGACCGTGAGTATACTTGAAGGAAACAGTGAGAGAAATTCTGCTTTGAACCATTGCTAATTAGGGTTTGTTAAGCAAAAAAAAGCTAAAAAAGTTGCAGTAAGTGTACGCCAGTCACCATATGTGGTGGAATCTGTTAGCTCACTGAACAGGGCAGCCTTTATCTCTAATTCTCTCATTTTGGTTATTTCATCTTTAAATCTAACTTGGTGCACGATGATCTGTCATTATTCTATCTGTTTCGGAATTCGTGTTTGTTGAAAGGGCAACAGCAACCATATATGGTAGAAGATGAGGAGATTTATGTCTGTACTTTGGTTTGTGCATTAGATCTCTCTGTTTATCCTTAGGTGCATTAGTATCAATGAAATTCTCATACCGAGTCGCCAAAGAAAGCATTTTATTATCAAATCGAATTCTCATTCAAGTCATTAAATGAGAGAGAGAGACCAGTATCTTATTAGTCTTGACATTGGTCAGATTCAAGCACTAATATTTACCTCATTTCTTGCACACAACTCCTTGACCGTCCATCCCACTTGCACAACTCAAACTTGGTAAAACCTCCGAAGAGTTAGATTCATAGTCTTTGCTACCCTTGAACTTAGCAACAGCACAATCGGTGGCAAACATGCTTGACGTTTCAAAGAACATATCTCCTCCCATTATAGGCATGTTTGCTCCAATCTTTACTTTGCTAGCAATCTGGCCTATATGTTTGACCCAAAACACCATTGACTTCGTTGCTCAAAGACAAGAATTTGAATCCAAGATCAAGATGGGCAAAACTCTCCTCTTTGGTGATACCATAGTTGTGAATGTGAGATTCTTCTTCAGTTATAGGTATAACCTTTGCCGTAATCCTAGGACTTCCTTCTACTTCAATCATGATATTGTTTGTGTTTGCAATTATGGTGACAAAGACGCGAGTAGATGTTGACTGCCACTTGGCACCTTCTGATTCTGGGAGAATGATGGACTGCTCAACAAAAGATATGTCAAGGCGGTTAACGGCATCATCCCAAGAGGAAGTCTTTTGGGCAGCAATATAAAGTTGGTGGTTACCAAAAAGGATTACAATGGATTGGACCCAAGTGAAGTCTCTCTTCATGATTTGGTTTCTCTTACCAATAATGTGTGCGTTGATGTGGAGGTTGGAGTCAGACAAGAGGCAGAAGTCACGGTCTTTTTTGCCATGGAAGCAGAAGGTAAAACCATCACCACCAATGAAGCGAGGGTCTTGATAGACTGCCCCTGGTTTGTCACACTCTGTCATCCACCAAATGCAAACATTAGAAATATTTATAAGATAACTGGTTGTTACCCTTGTAGCAAGTACTAGTTTGATAGATTGATACATAGTTATGGAAAAGCTAGCATTAATTTCACAAGGGGTGAATTTTGTTTCTTTTACTATATAAAACTTTAGAAATAGTGAGGGGATAGTACTGGACAAGATGATGTGTCTACTCTCAATCCATAATATACCGTATTAGAAAATCTTTGTTATACAAAGAATGTCACAAATAACTTATTCTAGGAGCAACCAATACCAATTCTTACTGCAGACAGGCTTGCAAGTAACACAATCAACTTCACATGCATGAGGACAAGAGCTAGGGCAAACATGTTCCACGTTGTAGCATTGTGGGTATTTCGTGTTTTTACACTTGGCCCTGCTTTGTCCATTTCCAGAGTTGCTAGTAGGAGTAGGAGTACTGGGTGTATAAGTTGGAGGAGGGTATGAATGAGATGAGTTTGTAGGGGCTGGTTTTGGAGAAGGTTTAGTGGGTGTTGGAGGATAATGCTCGTTTGGTTTTGGAGATGATTTTGTTGGGGCTGTTTTTGGAGAAGGTTTTGTTGGAGTAGAAGGAGCAGAAGGTGGATAATATGGAGTTGATGAAAGAGTGTATGTTTCAGGAGTATAATACTCAGTTGGGGCAGTGCTTGCCTCAATTAATGCCATAAGCATAACCAACAGAGTTGAAACCAAGAAATGTTTAACCATATTTGAAACTTGTTAGAATTGATCAAGGGCTTTTTATTTTATGCTATGTTGTAGGAATGAATGAGAATGGTATTGCAAATGACCTTATTTATAATGCCAATAAGAGGGAACATATGCCTAATACTTTGGAATTAAATGCTTTTTATTATTAATGTTATTCATCTAACCATAGATGCATGGAATTATTAATCACTTCCACGAAGCCAGGAAATGACACTTTCAGCAATTAAAAATTAAATTTGAAACTTATTGGAATTGATTTCAATCATACATAAAGTTGCAGGACAGCTTCAACTTTCAAGGATGACTCTGTTACTTCAAATCATCGACACAACCAATTCATCTTCTAACTGTTACATATATATAATTTTTTTTTTTTTTTGCTTGGAAGGCTACAATTCCATACTTTGTGTTCAATGATCTAATGGTTTCTACACTTGTAAGATTAAATAACTATTTGATCATGCAGAAGTATATTATAATATTCTTTGGAATATGTATCTTCTCTATGCGAAGCGACGTGTTTAACCTTTTTACATCTATACGTATACACTAGCAGAAGCTATTATACAAAATGTTAGAGCCAAGTTCGTTGGCTTCTACTTCAATTTGAAGCAGTTACTAGTAGTCAACACGATTAAGAAAAAACAAGCTATGATAACTATTGATAATCTCGGGCTCTCAACCCAAATTTAGAAAGAGATCAAAATAAATGTTCAAGTAGATAATCTGTTTGTAAATTAAATTATACAACTTTTACAACTGTCTTATAGTGTTTGGAGATTTTATTATGCTACAAGTTATTAATATCTATTAATCTTAACAGAAGAGTAATTGGTTGTTATTGGCTAATTGTTGTTCTCTCGAGCTAGTTTTACGAGCAACATAAACGAATTTTGACTTTTTAAGTTTTCTATTCAAGTAGACTTTTCATTTAAGTCAAATCTCAAATCTACACCTTAATTTAAAGTGTCACATTTGACTTCAAGATCCATTTTACGTGCATGCCAAATAATGTTTAAGTTGCAGTTCACCTAGTAGTGGCAACTTGTCTTCCATTTCAAGTTACAATTCAAACAACACCAACTATCACAAAACTTGGAAAATAGAAAAAGGGAGCCTATACAATATCTTCTGCACAATCTAACGAGTCATAAACATTAATGACATTATACAAATGGACTCAAAAGTAATCTATAAGAGAAAAAGCACTTGCTGATCAAATTGTTTTTACCTCTCTCAATGGGAGAGAAACCAAGTCCATGTGTCATGACTTTCTTCAAGAAACAATATTACATAACATTATTAATTTAAGCATTTAATTCCAAAATAATAGACATATGTTCCCTATACTCACAATATAAATAGAACCAAATGCCAAATGCAATTTCATCCATTCCTACAATGCACAATAGTCCTTAAGTATACTTACAAATTTCAAATATGTCTACAACCACTAAAAACATCTTCTAGTCTCAGTTCTCTAGGTTATGCTAATGGTATTAATAGAGGCAAGAACTAGCCCTTCTGAGTACCATGCACCTGAAACATATTATCCACCTCCTACCCCTTCTACTCCAACTGAGTATTACCCACCAACACCGACTAAACCTTCTCCAATACCAGCCCCAACAAAGTCTTCTAAGCCATCTCATTCATACCCTCCTCCCACCTATACTCCTACTCCTACTCCTACTCCTACAAGGAACTTTGGAAACGGACAAAGCAGAGCCAAGTGTAAAAACAAGAACTATCCACAATGCTACAACATGGAACATGTCTGCCCTAGCTCTTGTCCTCATGCATGTGAAGTTGATTGTGTTGCTTGCAAGTCTGTTTGCAGTAAGTTACTATTTTCTTCATGTTCTTGTTCTTGAAATCTTTAATCTTTCGTTTTATATATAACCCAGTTTTTCAATTAGTTCTATTCCTAACCTCTGATGGAAATAAACTTGATTTGGCCCAAATTATGTTAGGTGTTGTAAAAACTAATTTAAGAGTCCATTAAAATGTTAAAGCCCAAAGAGCCCAAATTCTAGAAACATGTTCTAGAATTATCTTAGAAAATATCTAGATATTTTAAGAAGAGAAAGTAGTAGAGAGTAGTAGAGAATTCTAGAGAATTGAATAATTCAATAGAAAAATCAAGAAGATGAATTATAACCATTGGATTAAGAGAATGTTGACAAAATCTTAGTCATTGGTTAGGATAAGCTTTTAATATAAATAAGGGTGGTCTTGCTCATTTTATATCAAGCCAAAATTTGAGAATCAATAACAAGTATCCTCTTCCTCCAAACCAACTTTGTTTCCTTATATTTTCCAAACATCTTAAAGCTTTCTAAAGCATTCATTTTCCAACAAAGTGGTATCAAAGCTAGTAAATTGGTGCCAAACATATTATTATAGCATATCAAATCGAAGCTCTCAACGAGAGGAACATGACAGTAAAAAAATCATCTTGATCGGAATTGGGACGCTCCCTCACACTCCGTTGGAAGTTTGCTGCGTGAAATTACCGAGTCAATCCGAGTTTGGCCGAGTTGAACCGAGTTTGAGGCGAGTTCAAACCCTCTTAAGGTATTTCGTTGTTCTAAATTCATCTGTGCAGTCAGAAATTTAAAATTCTAACTGTATATAAAGATATGACTAGTAATATGACATCATTTCAAGTTCCTATGCTCAACAAAAGCAACTATGATAATTGGAGTATTAAGATGAAGGCTCTGTTATGTGCACATGATGTTTGGGATGTTGTAGAGAAATAATACAATGAGCCACAAGATGAGGCTACATTATCTCAAGCTCAAAAGGAAAGTTTAAAAGACTCAAGAAAGAAAGACAAGAAAACTTTCTATCTCATCTATCAAGCTTTAGATGATGGTTTTGAGAAGATCTCAAGTGCAACATTTGCTAAGGAAGCATAGGAGAAGCTGCAAACGTCTTGCAAAGGAGCTGAACAAGTCAAAAAGGTACATCTCCAAACACTAAGAGGTGAATTCGAAGCTTTACAAATGAAAAGGTCTGAACCTGTGTCTGACTACTTTTCTAGAGTTTTGGCCGTTTCTAATCAAATGAAAAGAAATGGTGAGAAACTAGAAGATGTAAGGATCATGGAGAAGATACTTCGCTCATTAGATCAAAACTTTGAGCACATTGTGGTGACAATAGAGGAAACAAAAGATTTGGAGGAGATGACTATCGACCAACTAATGGGTTCCTTACAAGCTTATGAAGAAAAGCATAAGAAGAAGCAAGAGATCACTAAACAACTCTTCAAAATGCAACTCAAGGAGAAAGAAGTTAAAAGTTATGATAGAAATAACCGTGGTCGTGGAAAAGGCAGAGACCAAGGACGAGGAAGAGGTTATGGTCGTGGACAAGGTTGACATTACAACACCAACACTTCCAACAACAACTACGAAAAAGGAGAAAGCTCAACAAGAGGATGTGGAAGAGGAAATTCAAACCCAAGGTATGAAAAATCTCAAGTTCAGTGTTATAATAGTCAGAAATTTGGACATTATGCTTCAGAATGTAGAGCTTTCAAAACCAAATTTGAAGAAAATGTCAACTATGTGGAAGATAAAAGAGAAGAAAATGAGACTCTATTACTAGCATATAAAGGCAATGATGAAAAACAAGATAACACTTGGTATCTTGACACTGGTGCAAGCAACCATATGTGTGGGAAAAGAAGCATGTTCGTGGAGCTCAATGAATCAGTAAGTGGTAATGTTTCCTTTGGTGATGAGTCTAAAATTCCAGTGAAAGCAAAGGTAAAATTCTTATTCAGTTAAAGAATGGTAGAAAACAATTTATTTCAAATGTCTATTATGTGCCCAATATAAAAAATAATATTTTGAGTTTAGGAACTCTTAGAGAAAGGCTATGATATTCGCATAAAAGATGGTAGTCTTTTAATAAGAGATAATAGAAGTAATTTGATCACCAAGGTGCTAATGTCAAGGAATAGGATGTTCTTGCTTAATATCCAAAATGATGTAGCAAAGTGTCTTAAAACTTGCTACAAAGATGCATCTTGGCTTTGGCATCTTCGATATGTGCACTTAAACTTTGGTGGCTTAGACTTATTATCCAAGAAGAACATGGTAAGAGGACTACCTTCCATCAATCAACCTGATCAACTTTGCGAAGGATGTTTACTTGGAAAATAATTCAGGAAAGTTTTCCAAAGGAGTCAAACTCAAGAGCCCAAAAGCTGCTCGAGCTCATACATACTGACGTTTGTGGACCAATCAAGCCAACCTCTCTCAGTAAAAGTAATTATTTTCTTCTCTTTATAGATGATTTCTCAAGAAAGACGTGGGTGTATTTCTTAAAGAAAAAGTTAGAAGTTTTTGAAGTTTTCAAGAAATTTAAAGCTGTAGTTGAAAAAAAAGGTGGATACGACACTCTTCAAGAGTTTGATTGGCAGTCTATGGTATTTGACATGCACAAGATCTGATATTCTCTATGCTACAGGGCTAATAAGTCGCTACATGGAGAATCCAATCATTAATCACTTCAAGGCTGCTAAAAGAATTCTTCGTTATCTCAAAGGTACAATCAACTTTGGCTTGTTCTATTCAACAACAAATGATTACAAGCTTGTTGGTTATAGTGATAACAATTGGGCTGGAGATGTTGATGATCGAAAAAGTACTACAGGCTTTGTGTTCTTCATGGAAGATACTGCCTTCACCTGGATGTCAAAGAAGCAACCAATAGTCACTCTATCAACCTGTGAAGCTGAGTACGTAGTTGCTACATCATGTGTTTGTCATGGGATATGGCTAAGAAATTTGTTGAAAGATCTGGGATGGCAACAAGAAAAGTCAACTAAGATTTTTGTTGACAATAAGTTTGCTATGGCTTTGGCAAAGAACCCAGTGTTTCATGATCGAAGCAAACATATTGATAGTCGCTACCATTACATAAGAGATTGCATCACAAGAAAGGATGTACAAGTGGAATACGTGAAGTCTCAAGATCAAATTGCTGATATCTTCACCAAGTCACTTAAGCATGAAGAATTTATTAAGTTATAAAAACATATTTAAGAGTCCATTAAAATGTTAAAGTCCAAAGAGCCCAAATTCTAGAAACATGCTCTAGAATTGTCTTAGAAAATATTTAGATATTTTAAGAAGAGAAAGTAGTAGAGAGTAGTAGAGAATTCTAGAGAATTGAATAATTCAATAGAAAAATCTAGAAGGTGAATTATAACCATTAGATTAAAAGAATGTTGGCAAAATCCTAGCCATTGGTTAGGATAAGCTTTTAATATAAATAGGGGTGGTCTTGCTCATTTTGTATCAAGCCAAAATTTGAAAATCAATAACAAGTATCCTCTTCCTCCAAACCAACTTTGTTTCCTTATATTTTCCAAACATCTTAAAGCCTTCTAAAGCATTCATCTTCCAACAACCTCGCCCTAAAAAATTGAGCATTTGTTCATATGAACATGTGTTTAATATATATTTTTGAAATTTATTTTCTTGTATAAGTCTAATTGAATTTCTAATTTAATAATATGCAATTGTATTTGGTGAATGACAGAATGTGACAAGCCAGGAGCAGTGTGTCAGTATTAATATCACTTAGCCTATAATCTGTCAGTATTTATTACTTTTCAATATTAATATACATATGTATTTTTTTAAATGTTCTCGTGTAAACACTTTTATTATAATGAAAATGACTAATTTATATGATCATCTTCTAAGCATAAAATTTAACTATTTGTAAGGTTTATGAGTATTAGCAATTTTCGTAGACAAAATAATTAATTGTAATCTAGTATCTAAGCTCATTATCAAGTCAATTAATCAAAGTTGAAAAACTACAAAGCTCTCAATATGCATGTATTAGGTAAAAATATATATTTCATGCATATATTCTCACACAATTGAGCACACTTAGTATGAGCTAAAATGGAAAACTGTGCACGGGTCGATCGATCGAGATGTTAGTTCGATTGATCGAGACATAGATCGATCGAATATCAGTCAAGTTCAATCTGGAGGCTCTCGGGTTAATAATTGTGCTAACTAGATAGATCTAAAATTTGCCTGATCGATCGACATTGGTTCAATCGATTGAATATAGATCAAACATCGATCAAGAGTGCTCAACTCAAGTATATTGATCGAGTAAAGGTTCTCGATCGATCGACTATGGTTAGATCGATCAAGATGCATTGTTCGATCGATCAAGGTATTTTTAATAATTTGTTTCACCTTTCGTGCTTACCAATTTCACCCCATTTATTGTGAAAGTACAATCCTTTGTATAAGTAGAATTGTTGTGAAAGCAAAATCCTGGTATAAGTAGAATTGTTGTGAAAACTAAATCCTAATATTAGTAGAATTGTACTTTATTATTAATTCTCTCTTAGGTCAAATTAGACTTTATATAAATAATATTTGTTAGAGAAAAAGACCACACTGAAATAATATTCTCTACATCTGATTGAATTTTTTTAAAAGAAAAATCTTCTTCTCTTCATCTATTAATCTTAGGCACTCTCTTGATTTATTTGTTCAAACATATTATGTTGTTGTGTTTGAATAATTCATATGCCTAATTGTTCTTCATGGTATTAAACTTTACATGATTGTTCTAGGGTTTACTAGCTGATTTATTTTTTACATCGTATGCTATTGAATCTGCAAGTTAGGATTTATCATTATTGAATCTGCTCTCGGACACACTTTGCACTTGTGTTATTTGTGCTAACGCTTCAAGTACTATTAGTGACGTGTTTGATATTTCGTGTGACTCAAAATTACCAAAGCTAACGGGTTCAATTGATCTTATGGGACTCAAGTAGATCAAAACATTGGTCTGAATCCAGACACCTAGCTTGTGGAGACTGAAAGAAGCGACGGCTCGTAAGTAAATTACACAAAGGGAATCTATCTGTGAAGGGTAGTCTAAGACCTAAGGTTGTAATTGAACATTGATTTTCATAGTGGATATTAGGTGGTCTGATGGATTGGTGGTTTTCCTCTTTAGGTCATTGTTGTAGCCTAGGTTGTTTTCACCTAAAAATCTCATGTATTACTCTTTATTTGCACATTTTATTTTTACACGCAATTGTATGTCTGATCGTTGTGTTTAGGTTACATAATTAAAATTCGATAAAATTAAAAATAACCTATTCACCTCCTCTAGGTATATTTGATCTATAACTAAAAACTTTCACCATTAATTTAAATAGCAATAACACAAGCAAATAACATTATTCAATAATTTTAATGATCTTATAAATTCAAGGTATTATTCTTTAAAATCAAATTAACTTTAGAGCACATGAATAATTTTATTACTTAATGATACATTTCAAGGTCAATGATTATCATAAAGTATATAAAATTAATTTTTCAAAGTAAGGTAAAATCATACTTACATTTATATAAAGCAAAATAAATTTTCAATTTTTAAATTAATCTTAAATCTTAAATTTATTAAATGTAACATAAAATTATTGTTACATAGTTTCACTAGTAAAATCAATGTTAAGCTAAAAAAAAATCTCATAAAAATATTTCAAGTTAGTGCAAATATTACAAAAAAAAAGTGGACACTCTTTTTTATTAATTTCA
This sequence comes from Elaeagnus macrophylla, assembly GCA_029378325.1. NCBI lineage: Eukaryota > Viridiplantae > Streptophyta > Magnoliopsida > Rosales > Elaeagnaceae > Elaeagnus > Elaeagnus macrophylla. Next base: position 17,720,969 of record CM055653.1, on the reverse strand, counting down.
ATTCCAATATATAAAAATTTGAATAAAATAAAAACGTAGTTTCTGTAAACAATATGTTGCTTTAAAAATTTCATACAATTTTGATACTATAATGCAGTAATCAATTGAGAAAGAACATTGTCTTATTTAATTCACACTAACATATAAGTATTGTGTTCTTTATGAATTTATATCGTTCATGCCACCTAATGTACATTTCAATAAACACATACAAAATGCGTACTTTTGTACGATGAATTGAGCGTGTCATACTTGGTTGGAAGGTCTAAAGGGAAAAAGGAAATTGTAATAGCAATGATAAATAATGCTTGCTTCTAACTAATCATTCTTACTACAAATGGAGAACATAAATTTACAATCTCCAAAGAAGTTTCACTAGAAATGTCACACAAATTACTTACATATAATACTAAAATTCATATACTTAATAGTACTTCAATTTAATTTAACAATACTTTTATCACATAAGTAAATTATTGTGCTTTACTTTCATGAATCGATCATCACACATGCAATACATTCATTTCATATAACTAAAAAGTGAATATATATTTCATGAATCTTCAATAATTTTCCTTTTTTTTACATAATTGTACATTTATTATTATTTTTATTTATTATATCTAACTTATCTCTCGAGAACTAATAGAAATTTTTAAGTCTTTAAGATGTCATTTGCTTAAATAAGCTCCAAAATTTATTTCTTTTCATTTATACAATGAATTATTTCATGTTGCCTTGTACTATTATAGAACAAACAAAATGATTGCAAAAGTATATATAAATCTCTTTTCTTTTCCAAGCAAAAGGTAACTATATATAATATTTATAAGTTAGATAACTTCAAACTTCTATTTATGACCCCTTAGTAAGTCTAAACTCGAAATAAACTAAATCATATAACACTTTTAAATATTGAAAAGATTGACATTTTTTCCCCCTTTTTTTGTCTTATCTAAAAGTCCAAGATAATTTATACATCAAGAGATACCTCAAAACAATAATTCTTATGATAAATTTTACTAGTTACAATCATCTGAACTTAACACATCAAAAAGAATTTCTTACAAGTACTCCAATAATATTCTTTTCATCTCCACAATGACCATGAAATACAATCCAATATCAAAATACAAATATTCTATCCATGACATAATAACAAAATCAATTGCTCATATTCTTTTCCTCTTGTCTAATTTTTTTTATTGTAATTGACATCTCTCTCACCATGAACAAATGAGGTATTAGTGTTAAATAAAATAATATTATTTTTCCAATAAATCAATTAGGTTCATTGGATAAGTGTTGAAAATGTTTCTATATGGAATAAGTTTAAAAAAAGTTTCTATATGGAATAAGTTTAAAAAAAATCTATATTTGGTAAGTTTTAAAAAAGTTTATATATGAAATAAGTTTTAAAAAAGTTTCTAAATGTGGTAAGTTTTAAAAAATCTATATTTGGTAAGTTTTAAAAAAGTTTCTATATGGGGGTAAGATTTGAAAAACTTTCTATATGAGGTAAGCATTAAAAAAGTGGGTATTTCTAGTAAGTTTTTAAAAAGTTTCATTTCTGGGAATGTTATGAAAATATTTTATTTTGTTTAAGTTTTGAAAAATTATATATTATTAGTTAGTTTTGAAAATCTTCAATATGGGTTAAGTTTTAAAAAAGTTTCTATTTTGGTTAAGGTTGGAAAAAAAATCACATATTGGGTAAGTTTTTAAAAAAATTATATATTGGTTTAATTATAAAAAGATTTTATATTAGTAAGTTTTGAAAACGATTGTATATGAGATAAGTTTTAAAAAAGTTTCTTTATATGGTAAGTTGTAAAAAAAGTTTTTATATTAGGTAAGTTTTGAAAAAGTTTTTATATAGAGTAAGTTTTGAAAAAAGTTTTTCTATAGAGTAAGTTTTGAATAAGTTTATATTTTGGATAAGTTTGTAAAAAATTCATATTTTAAGTAAATTTTGAAAATCTTCTATATGGGGAAAGTTTGTATTCTTTGTAAGTTTTGAAAAAGATTCAATTTTAGATTAAGTTTGGAAAAAAAAAATTGTATACTAGGTAAGTTTTGAAAATATTCTGTTTTGGGTAAGTTTAGATAAAGTTTATGTAATTGGTAACTTCTGAAAATATTCAACTTTTGGTAAGTTTTGAGAAAGTTTATATTCTTAGTAAGTTTTAAAACTATACATTTTGAGTAAGTTTGGGAAAAAAAATCCTATATTGGATAAGTTTTTAAAACAATCTAGATAGGCCTAGTTATAAAAAGTTTCTATATTAGGTAAGTTTTGAAAAAGTTTTTAAGAGGGTTAGTTTAAAAAAATTTCAATACCAAGTAAGTTTTGAAAAAGTTTTATTCTAAGTAAGTTTTGAAAATATTATTTTAGAGGTAAGTTTTCAAAACACTTCTATAATAGGTAAATTTGGAAAAAGTTTCTATACGAGTAAGTTAAAAAAAGGTTCCAAATGTTGTAAGTTTTGAAAAAAATTTGTATTCCTGATATGTTTATAAATAGGTTTAAGTTTTAAACAAGTTTATATTATAAGTTTTGAAAATATTCTTTTGAAGTTTTCAAAAAATTTCTATATTAAGTAAATTTGGAAAAAAGTTTCTATATGGGTAAGTTTTGAAAAAATTTCAATATTGGGTATGTTTTAAAAAAAGTTCATATTTTAGATAAGTCTTGAAAATTTTCTTTTTGGGGTAAGTTTTCAAAAAAACAATTATATTCGGTAAATTTGGAAAAAGTTCGTATATAGGTAAGTTTTAAAAACGTTTCTATAAGCATATGTTTTAAAAACATTTCTATAAGGAGAAAAATTCAAAAAAATTATATATTGGGAAAATTTAGAACAAGTTTCTATATGTGTAAGTTGGAAAAAAAAATTTTGGTAAGTTTTGAAAAAAAATTTATAAGGGTAAGCTTTCAAAAAATTTCTATATTGGGTAAATTTGAAAAATGTTTCTATAAAGTTAAGTTGGAAAAAGTTACAATATGTGGTAAATTTTGAAAAAAAATTATATATTAGGTAAATTTGAAAAAAGTTTGTAAGTTTTGAAAAAGTTTCTATACTGAGTAAGTTTGATTTTTTTTTTTTCATATTTGGTAAGTTTGAAAAAAGTTTATATTATAAGTAAGTTTTGAAATTTTCTTTTTTGGGTAAATTTGGAAAAAAATTATTCATGGTAAGTTTACAAAAAGGTTCTATATTTGGAATGTTTTGAAAAAGTTTCTAAACTTGGTTAGTTTTGAAAATGTTTCTATAAGGGTAAGATTTGAAAACGTTTCTATATTGGATAAAGTTTGTATATTTGCTAAGCTTTGAAAAATTGTCTTCTTGATAGGTTTGGAAAATGTTTATATTCTAGATAAGTTTTGAAAATATACTTTTTTGACAAGAAAATCTATATTGGGTAAGTTTTTTTTTAAAAAATTCTATATTTAGGTAAATTTGGCTAATTATGTAAGTTTCGAAAAAGTTTTTATAAGGGCAACTTTTAAAATAGTTTCTATACCGAGTATGTTTTGAAATTTTTTTTATATAGTACAAGTTTTTAAAAATTTTATATTCTAAGTAAATTTTGAAAATATTCTTTTAAGGGTAAGTTTTCAAACAATTTCTATATTCGATAAGTTTTGAAAAAGTTTCTATATGGGTTAGTTGGAAAAAAGTTTCTATATTAGGTAAGTTTTGAAAAAATTTATATTTTAGGTAAATTTTGAAAAAGATTTTATAAGGGTAAGGTTAGAAAAAGTTTCTTTCTGGGGTAAGCTTTGAAATTTTTTGCATTCCAAATAAGTTTGAAGAAAGTTTATATTCTAGATAAATTATGAAAATATTATTTTTTGGTAAATTTTTAAAAATTTTATATATAAGATTAGTAAGAAAAAGTTTCTATATTTGTTGAGTTTTGAAAAAGTTTCAATTCATGGCAAGTTTTGAAATAGTTTAATTTTTGAGTACGTTTCGAAAAAGTTTCTATATGGAAAAAGTTTTAAAAAAAGTTTCTATAACAGATAAATTTTAAAAAAATTTCTATAAGGTGTATTAAAAAAGTTTGTATTCTTGGAAAGATTTAAAATTTTCATTTCTTGATATGTTTTGAAAAATTATATATTATTAGTAATCTATAAGGGTAAGATTTGAAAACGTTTCTATATTGGATAAAGTTTATATATTTGCTAAGCTTTGAAAAATTTTGTATTCTTGATAGGTTTGGAAAATGTTTATATTCTAGATAAGTTTTGAAAATATACTTTAGTGAGTAGGTTTTTAAAAAAAAATTCTATATTTAGGTAAATTTGGAAAAAGCCTCAAATCAGGTAAGTTTCGAAAAAAAATTTTATAAGGATGGAGTTTAAAATAGTTTCTATACCGAGTATTTTTTAAAAAATTTTATATAGTACAAGTTTTGAAAATTTTTATATTCTAAGCAAATTTTGAAAATAGTTTTTTTAGGGTAAGTTTTCAAAAAATTTCTATATTGGATAAGTTTTGAAAAAGTTTCTATATGGGTTAGTTGGAAAAAGTTTTAATAAGGATAAGTTTGGAAAAAGTTTATATTTTAGGTAAGTTTTAAAAAAGACTTTATAAGGGTAAGTTTTGAAAAAGTTTCTTTCTAGGGATAAGCTTTGAAAATTTTTGTATACCAAATAAGTTTGGAGAAAGTTTATATTCTAGATAAATTTTAAAAATATTATTTTTTGGCTAAATTTTAAAAAAATTTCTATATAAGATTAGTAAGAAAAATTTTCTATATTTGTTGAGTTTTGAAAAAGCTTCAATTCCTGGCAAGTTTTGAAATAGTTTAATTTCTTAGTAAGTTTCAAAAAAGTTTATATATGGAAAAAGTGTTAAAAAAAGTTTCTATAACAGATAAATTTTAAAAAAAATTTCTATATGGTGTAAGTTTTAAAAAAGTTTCTATATGGGATAAATATTAAAAAAGTTTGAAAATTATATATTATTAGTAAGTTTTGAAAATCTTCAATATGATTTAAGTTTAAAAAAAAGTTTATATTTTGATTAAGTTTAGGAAAAAAAATTATATTCAATGTAAGTTTTGAAAATATTCCATTTTGTTTAAGTTTGGAAAAACTTTTGATTATTGGTAACTTTTGAAAATATTTAGATTTGGGTAAGTTTGGAGAAACTTTTTATACTAGTTAAGTTTTAAAAATCTAAATTTTTGGATAAGTTTGAAAAAAGTGTATATATGTGGTAAGTTTTGAAAAAATTTCTATTTTTCGTAACTTTTGAAAAAGTTCCTATATGGGGTAAGTATTGAAACTGTATATATATTACAGGTAAATTTTGAAAACCTTCTATATGGGGTAAGTTTCAAAAAAGTATTTTAGGCAAGTTTTCAAAATGTTTCAATATTATAGGTATGCTTTCAAAATGTTCTTTTTGGGGTAAGTTTTGAAAAAATCTTTATATTAGGTAAGTTCTGAAAAAAAATTATGATAGATAAGTTTTGAAAAAGTATATATATATTATTGATAAATTTTGAAAATCTTCTGCAAATGGTAAGTTTCTATATGGGGGTAAAATTTGAAAAAGTTTCTATATGAGGTAAGTATTAAAAAGTTTATATTCTTGGTATGTTTTGAAAATATTCTATTTTGGTTAAATTTTAAAAAAGTTTTCATTTTGGTTAAGTTTGGAAAAAGAAAATCATATTTTGGGTAAATTTTTAAAATATTCTATTTTGTTTATGTTTGGATAAAGTTTTGATTAGTGGTAACTTTTGAAAATATTTAGATTTGGGTAAGTTTGGAGAAAGTTTTGAAAATATACATTTTTGGGTAAGTTTTGAAAAAGTTTCTATATGTGGTAAGTATCGAAAAAGTATATATTAAATATAAATTTTGAAAATCTTCTATATGGCGTAAGTTTTAAAAAAGTTTCTTTTTTGGGTAAGTTTGGAAAAAATTTATATTCAAGGTACTTTTTTAAAATATTTTGTAATGGGTAAATTTGGAAAAAGTTTCTAATATTAATATCTTTTAAAAATATTCTATTTTTGGTAAGTTTGGAAAAAGTTTACAATTAAGGTACGTTTTTAAAATATAAGTTCTTGGGAAAGTTTCAAAAAAGATTTTATTCTAAGTAAGTTTTCGAAAAGTTTCAATAACGGTATGCTTTGAAAAAGTTTGTATTCTTAATAAGTTTAAAAAAAGTTTATATTATAGTTAAGTTATAAAATTATACTTTTTGGGGTAAGTTTTTAAAAAAATTCTATATTGGGTAAGTTTGAAAAAAGTTTTAAAGGGTAAGTTATGAAAAAAAATTTATACTGAGTAAGTTTAGAAAAAGATTTATATTTGGTAAGTTTGAAAAAAGTTTAGATACTGGGTAAGTTCAGAAAAAGTCCTTACATTTGATAAGTTTGAAAAAAGTTTCTATATTAAGTTTTGAAAAAAAATTCTATTATGGGTAAAGTTTGAAAAAGTTCTTATATTAGGTCAACTTTGAAATAGTTTGTATTCTTGATAGGTTTGAAAAATGTTTATATTCCATGAAAGTTTAGAAAATATATTTTTTGGGGTAATTTTTCAAAAAAAAAATCTATGTTGGGTAAGTTTTCAAAAAAAATTTATATTGGGTAAGTTTTAAAAAAGTTTTTATAAGAATAGGTTTTGAAAAAAAAATTATTTGGGTAAGTCTGAAAAAAGTTTATGTTATAGGTAAGTTTTGAAAATATTCTTTTTAGGGTAAGTTTTCAAAAAATTTCTATATTGGATAAGTTTGAAAAATTTTATATATATTTATGTTTTGAAAAAGTTTGTATAAAGGTAAGTTATGGAAAAAAAATATTTAGGTAAGTCTGAATTTTTTTTACATAAATTGAAAATATTTTGTTTTGTGTAAGTTTGGATATAGTTTATATTATTGGTAACTTTTTAAAATATTCAATAGTGGGTAAGCTTGGAGAAAGTTTATATTCTAGGTAAGTTTTGAAAATATACTTTTTTGGGTAAGTTTGAAAAAAAAATATTCTTTGTAAGTTTTGAAAAAGTTTATATTTTTGGAAAGTTTTGAAAAAGTTTCTATAAGAGTAAGTTTTGAAAAAATTTCTATATGAGGTAAGTTCTGAAAATTTTTATACATTGGATAAAGTTTGAAAAAGCTTGTATTTTTAACAGGTATGGAAAATGTTTATATTCAAGGTAAGTTTTGAAAATGAATATCATGGGTAATTTTTTAACAAAGTTCTATATTGGGTAAGTTTTGAAAAAAAAACTATATGGGTTAGTATGAAAAAGTTTCTATATGAGGTAAGTATTAGTAAAATTTATTCTTGGTATGTTTTCGAAGAGTTTCTATAAGAGTATTTTTGAAAAAGCTTGTATTCTTAGTAAGTCTGAAAAAAATTTATATTATAAGTAAATTTTGAAAATATTCTTTTTGAGATAAATTTTCAAAAAATTTCTATATTAGGTAAGTTTTAAAAAAGTTTTTATAAGAATAGGTTTTGAAAAAACAATTATTTGAGTAAGTCTGAAAAAAGTTTATATTATAGGTAAGTTTTGAAAATATTCTTTTTGGGGTAAGTTTTCAAAAAATTTCTATATTGGATAAGTTTGAAAAAAGTTTCTATATTGTTATGTTTTGAAAAAGTTTTTATAAAGGTAAGAGTTATGAAAAAAAAAAATTTAGGTAAGTCTGAAAATTTTTTACATCCTAGATGAAAATTGAAAATATTTTGTTTTGTGTAAGTTTGGATGTAGTTTCTATTATTGGTAACTTTTTAAAATATTCGATAGTGAATAAGCTTGGAGAAAGTTTATATTCTAGGTAAATTTTGAAAATATACTTTTTTGGTTAAGTTTGAAAAAAAAAATTTCTTTCTAAGTTTTCAAAAAGCTTATATTTTTGGAAAGTTTTGAAAAAGTTTCTATAAAAGTAAGTTTTAAAAAAGTTTGAAAAAGTTTCTATATGAGGTAAGTTTTGAAAAAATTTCTACATTGGGTAAAGTTTGACAAAGTTTGTATTTTTGACAGGTTTGGAAAAGGTTTATATTCAAAGAAAGTTTTGAAAATAAATATTTATGGGTAATTTTTTAACAAAGTTCTATATTGGGTAAGTTTTGAAAAAAAAACTATATAGGTTAGTTTGAAAAAGTTTCTATATGAGGTAAGTATTAAAAAAGTTTGTATTCCTAGTAAATTTTTAAAAAGTTTCATTTCTTGGTATGTTTTGAAAATATTTTACTTTGGTTAAGTTCTGAAAATCTTCAATATGTGTTGAGTTTTAATAAAGTTTCTATTTTGGTTAAGTTTAAAAAAAAAAAAAATCATATTCAAGGTAAGTTTTCAAAATATTATATTTTGTTTAAGTTTTGAATATTGGTAACTTTTGAAATATTTAGATTTCGGTAAGTTTGGAGAAAGTTTTTATTCTAGTGAAGTTTTGAAAAATATACATTTTTACAATAAGTTTGGAAAAATAAATTTATTCTTGGTAAGTTATAAAAAAGTTTCTATATGAGGTAATTTTGAAAAAGTTTCTATATGTGGTAAATTATCGAAAAAGTATATATTACTAGTAAATTTTGAAAATCTTCAATACGGAGTAAGATTTTAAAAAGTTTCTACTTTGGGTAAGTTTTTATTCAAAATAAGTTTTCGAAAAGTTTATATTTAAGTTTTGAAAATATTATTCTTTGTAAGTTTTCAAAAAAAATTCTATATTGGGTAAGTATGAAAAAAGTTTTTGTAAGGGTAAGTTTTTAAAAAATTTTATGTTAGGTTAGTTCTTGAAAAACTTATACGGGTAAGTTTTGAAAAGTTTCTATATGAGTAAGTTGGAAAAAGCTTCTATATTGAGTAAGTTTTGAAAAAGTTTGTATTCTTGGTAAGTTTTGAAAATATTCTTTTTAGGATAAGTTTTCAAAAAATTTCTATATTAGGTAAGTTTGGAAAAAGTTTCTATATTGGATAAATTTCTAAAAAGTTTAGAAAAAGTTTTTTATTTAGAAAATTTTGAAAAAGTTTATATTCTTCGTAAGTTTTGAAAAAGTTTTTATATTGGGTAGGTTTTGTAAAAATTTATATATTCGAAACGTTTTGAAAAAATATTTATATTAGGTAAGTTTGGAAAAAGTTTATATTATAGGTGAGTTTTGAAAATATTATTTTTGAGGTAAGTGTACAAAAAATATACATATTCGGAAAGTTTGGAAAATGTTTTTATATGGATAAGTTGGAAAAACTTTCAATAATGGTTAAGTTTTAAAAAAGTTTTTGTTACAGTAAGTTTTGAAAAAGTTTCTCTATTAGGTAAGTTTTTTTAAAAAAATTATATAGGCAAAGTTTTGAAAAGTTTTCAAATGGGTAATTGGAAAAACGTTTTTAATCTTGGTAAGTTTTCGAAAAGTTATTATAAGGGTAAGTTTGGAAAAAGTTTCTATACGTGATAAATTTTGAAAAAAGTTTATATATTAGGTAAATATGTACAAAGTTTGTATTCCAGATAAGTTTTAAAAAAATTCATTTCTTAGTAAATTTTGAAAAAGTTTATATTTTCAGAATGATTAGAAAAAAAATCTTTATATTAGGTAAGTTTTGAAAAAGTATATAGATTATTGGTAAGTTTTGAAAATCTTCTATATATGGTAAGTTTTGGAAAGAAAAAAAAATTATATCGTAGGCAAGATTTGAAAATATTCTGTTTTGAGTAAAATAGAATATAGTTTCTATTATTGGTAACATTTTAAAATATCGACTTGGGTAATTTTGAGAAGATTTACATTCTAGGTAAGTTTTGAAAATATACTTTGTTGAGTAAGTTTTGAAAAAAAAAAATTTTATAAGAGAGTTTTAAAGAAGTTTCTATATTGAGTAAGTTTTACAAAAGTTTTTATATACGGTAGGTAAGTTCTAAAATATTCATTTTGGGGTAAGTTTTTAAATAAATTCTATATTTGGGTAAATTTGGAAAAAGTTTATTATGTAAGTTTTGAAAAAAAAATTCTCTACTAAGTTTTGAAAAACAATTTATATTTGGTAAGTTTGAAAAAAGTATATATTTTAATTAAGTTTTAAAAATATTCTTCTTGGGACAAGTTTTCAAAAAATTACTATATTGGGTAAATTTGGAAAAAATTTCTACATGATTAAGTTGCAAAAAGTTCCTATATTGGGTAAGTTTTGAAAAAAAAAATCAAAAAATTTCTATATTGATTAAATTTGGAAAAAATTTATATATAATTAAGTTGCAAAAAGTTCTTATACTGAGTAAGTTTTAAAAAATATTTTAAATTTCGGTAAGTTTGAAAAAAGTTTAGTATTCTAGTTATATTTTGAAAATATTCTTTTTACGGAAAAATTTCAAAAAAATTCTATATTGGGTAAATTTGGAAAAAGTTTCTATATTCAGTAAGTTTTGAAAAAAAATTTATAAGGGTAAGTTTTTAAAAAGTTCCTATACTGAGTAAATTTTGAAAAACATTTTATATTTGGTAAGTTTGGAAAAAAGTTTAGTATTCTAGGTACGTTTTGAAAATATTCCTTTTGAGGTAAGATTTCAAAAAAAAAATTATAATGGGTAAATTTCGAAAAAGTTTCTATATGTGGTAACTTTAAAAAAAAAATTATATATTAGGTAAAATTGTAAAAAGTTTGTATTCTTGAAAAGTTTCGAAAATTTTTCATTCCTTAGTAAGTTTTGAAAAACTTTATATAATGGGTAGATTTTGAAAAAGTTTATATATTCGAAAAGCTTAGAAAAAATCTTTACATTAGGTAATTTTTAAAAAAGATTTTACGTCAAGAAAGTTTTGAAAAAGTATATACATTATTGGTAAGTTTTGAAAATCTTTTGTATCTGGTAAGTTTTGGAAAAAAAAAATTATTCAAGCAAGTTAGAAAAAACGTTTACATTCTAGTAAGTTTTGAAAATATACTTATTGGGTAAGTTTTAAAAAGAAAAAATTAATCTTGGTAAAATTTTTTTGGAAAGTTATGAAAAATTTTAAAAAAGTTTTTTTATTAGGTCAGCTTTGAAAAATTTTCTCTATTTTAGGTAAGCTTTAAAAAAGATTTTTTATTTGGTCAGCTTTGAAAAACTTTGTATTCTTGATAAGTTTGGAAACATTTTATATTCTAGGTAAAGTTTAAAAAATATAATTTTTTGGGTAATTTTTAAAAAAAAAATCTATAATTATTAAATTTTGAAAAAAAATTTATAAAGGGTTAGTTATAAAAAAATTTATATTGGGTAAGTTTTGAAAAGTTTCTATAGAGGTTAAGTGTTGAAAAAGTTTATATATCGATTAAGTTTTGAAAAAATTACTATATGGGTAAGTATTAAAAAAGTTTTTATTCTTTATAAGTTTTGAAAATATCCTATATTTTTAAAATATTTGATTTTGAGAAATTTTGGAGAAATTTTTTATTTTAGATAAGTTTCAAAAATATACTTTTTTGGGTTAGTCTGAAAATAGTTTTTATTCTTGGTAAGTTTTGAAAAAAAAATTATATTGGGTAAGTTTTAAAAAAGATTTTATTTCGAGTAACTTTGAAAAAGTTTCTTAAAGGGTATGTTTTTGAAAAGTTTGTATTCAATATAAGTTTAAAAAAGTTTTTATATGGGATAAGTATTAAAAAGTTTGTATCCCTGGTATATTTTGAAAGAGTTTCATTTCTTGGTAAGTTTTGAAAATATTATATTTTTGTTAAGTTTTGAAAATAAATATACTATTGGTAAGTTTTGAAAATTTTCTATATGGGTAAGTTTTTAAAAAGTTTCTTTACGGTGTAATTTTTAAAAAAACTTTCTATATGTGAAAAGTTTTAAAAAGTTTCTAAATGGGGTAAATATTGAAAAAGTTTCTATATGAGGTAACTACAAAAAAGTTTGTACTCCTGTTAAATCTTGAAAATGTTTCATTTCTTTGAAAGGTTTGAAAATATTATATTTTGGTTTAGTTTTGAAAATATATATATTATTGGTAAGTCTTGAAAATCTTCGATATAAGGTAAGTTTGTAAAAAGTTTAAATTTTTAGTAAGTTTGAAAGAAGTTTATATTTAAGTAAATTTTGAAAATCATCTATATAAGGTAAGTTTGTATTATTTCTAAATTTGGAAAAAGTTTTTATTTTGGGTAAGGAAAAAAATTTATATTCTTGGTAAGTTTTAAAAAAGTTTCTATTTTTTGTAAGTTTGAAAAAAAATTATATTTAAAGTTTTGAAAATATTATACTTTGGATAAAGTTTTATGTTATTAGTAACTTTTGAAAATATTTAATTTTTGGTAAGTTTGGATAAATTATAGGTAATTTTTGAAAATACATTTTTTGAACAAGTTTAGAAAAAGATTTTAATTTTGGTAAGTTTTACAAAAAATTCTATATGGGGTACGTTTTGAAAAAGATTTTATGAGTGGTAAGCTTTGAAAAAGTTTGTAGGAAATTTATATTCTAAGTAAGTTTGGAGAAAATTTATAATCTAGATAAGTTTTGAAAATATTCTTTTTGGAGTAAGTTTTTAAAAAAATTATATATTTGATACGTTTTGAAAAAATTTCTATATAAAGTTAGTAGGAAAAAGTTTATAAATTGGTTAAATTTATATATTGGGTAAATTTGTAAAAAGTTTGTATTCCTAGTAAATTTTGAAAAAAATTTATTATTGGGTAAGTGTTAAAAAAGTTTCTATATGGTGTAAGTATTAAAAAATTTAGTACTCTTGGTAAATTTTAAAAAAATTCAATTCTTCATTTCTTTTGAAAATATAAATTTTTGGGTAAGTTCGGAAAAAAAAAAACTTATATTGGGTAAGTTTTCAAAAAAAATCCCATTTAGGTACGTTTTTAAAAAAATTCTATATAGGTTTAGTTATACAAAGTTTCTATATGAGGTAAGTTTTGAAAAAAGTTTTATGTGTGGTAAGGTTTGAAAAAATTTATATTTTGGATAACTTTGTAAAAAAGTTTATATTTTAAGTAAATTTTGAAAATCTTCTATATGGAGTTATTTGTATTATTTGTAAGTTTTGAAAAATTTTCAATTTTGGATAAGATCGGAAAAAAAAAATATTCTACATAAGTTTTAAAAATATTAGATTTTGGATAAAGTTTCTTTTATTGGTAACTTTAGAAAATATTGAATTTTTGGTAAGTATGGAGAAAATTTATATTCTAGATAAGTTCTAAAAATATACTTTTTGGGTAAGTTTTAAAAAACTTCAAATATAGGGTAAGTTTGGAAAAAGTTTCTTTAATGGGTAAGCTTTGATAATTTATGTATTCATAATAAGTTTGGAGAAAGTTTATATTTTAGATAAATTTTGAAAATATTGTTTTTTTGGATAAGTTTTGAGAAAATTTCTATATAAGGTTAGTGTGAAAAAGTTTTTATATTTGTTAAGTTTTGAAAAAAAAATTATATGGGATAAGTTTTGAAAAAAGTTTCTATATAGTGCAAGTATTAAAAATTTAGTATTCTTGATAAATTTTAAAAAAAATCAGTTCTTCATTTGTTTTGAAAATATACTTTTTTGGATAAGTTTGGAAAAAAAAAATCTTATATTGGGTAAGTTATCAAAAAAATCCCATATGGATACATTTTTAAAAAAAAATTCTATATAGGTTTAGTTATAAAAAGTTTCTATATAGGGTAAGTTTTGAAAAAGTTTTTATATGTGGTAAGGTTTGAAAAAGTTTATGTTTTGGATAATTATGTAAAAAAGTTTATATTTAAAGTAAATTTTGAAAATCTTCTATATGGGTCAGTTTGTATTATTTGTAAGTTTTGAAAAAATTTCAATTTTTGATAAGATAGGAAAAAAAAATTATATTCAACGTAAGTTTTGAAAATATTTTATTTTGGATAAGTTTAGATAAAGTTTCTATTATTGGTAACTTTTGAAAATAGTCAATTTTTTGAAAGTTTGGAGAAAGTTTATGTTCTAGATAAGTTTTAAAAATATACTTTTTGGGTAAGTTTAAAAAAAATTCAAATATAGGATAAGTTTTGAAAAAGTTTTTATATGCGATAAGTTTTAAAAATAAATTTTTAAAAAGTTTCAATTCCTGAAAAGTTTTGAAATAGTTTAATTTCTTAGTACGTTTTCAAAAAGTTTCAATATGAAAAAACTTTTATAACAGACATCTTTTAAAAAAGTTTCTACATGTGGTAAGTTTTTATATGGTGTAAGTTTGAAAAAAGTTCCTATACGGGGTAAGTATTAAAAACGTTTGTATTCCCGGTAAGTTTTGAAAAATTATATACTATTAGTAAATTTTGAAAATCTTCAATATGGTTTAAGTTGTAAAAAAAGTTTCTATTCTGGTTAAGTTCAAGAAAAAAAAATTTATATTCAATCCAAGTTTTCAAAATATTCTATTTTGTTTAAGTTTGGATAAGGTTTTGATAATATACACTACACAAGTTAGGTTTTGAAAATATACATTTTACGGTAAGTTTGGAAAAAAAGGTCTCTATATGGGGTAAATTTTGAAAAAAAAAATTCTATATAGGGTAAGTATCGAAAAAGTATATATTACTATTAATTTTGAAAAAAATTTATATGGGGTAAGTTTTAAAAAAGTTTCTATTTTGGGTAAGTTAAGAAAAATATTATATTTAAGGTAATTTTTTAAAATATTATATTTTGGGTAAATTTGGATAAAGTTTATATTATTGGTATCTTTTAAAAATATTCTATTTGGGTATATTTGAAAAAAGTTTATATTCTAGGTAAGTTTTTAAAATATAAGTTTTTGGGAAAGTTTCAAAAAAGTTTTTGTTAATGGTAAGTTTTTGAAAGTTTCTACAACAGTATGTTTTGAAAAATTTTGTATTCCGGATAAGTTTGGAAAAGTTTATATTATAAGTAAGATTTGAAAATATTTTTTTTGGGGTAAGTTTTTAAAAAAATTCTATATTGGGTAAGTGGCAAAAAATTTTATATTTGGCAAGTTTTGAAAAAGTTTTTATATTGGGTAAGAGTTTGAAAATGTTTTTATATGTGGTAAATTTTTAAAAAAAAAAAACTATATTTGGTAAGTTTTTAAAACAATTTATGTGTTAAATTTTGAAAATATTCTTTTGGGGTTAAATTAAAAAAAAATTATTGGGTAAACTTGGAAAAAATTTATATATGGGTAAGGTGGAAAAAGTTTTTATATGTGGTAAGTTTTGAAAAAAGTTTTTATGATTGGTAAATTTGTAAAAAGTTTGTATCCTTGATAAGTTTTGAAAACGTTTGTATTCTTTGTAAGTCTAAAAAAAGATTTTATATTAGGTAATTTTGAAAAAATCTTTATAATACGTAAGTTTTGAAAAAAAAAATATGATAGGAAAGTTTTGAAAAAGTATATATAATATTGATAAAATTTGAAAATCTTTTGCAAATGGTAAGTTTTGGAAAAAAAAAAATTATTTGGGTAAGTTTGAAAAAAATTAATATTCTAGGAAAGATTTGAAAATATTTTGTTTTGTGTAAGTTTATATAAAGCTTATATTATTGGTAACTTTTTAAAATATTTGACTTTAGATAAGTTTGGAGAAAGTTTATATTATAGAGAAGTTTTTAAAATATACTTTTTTAGGTAAGTTTGAAAAATAAAATTATTTTTGGTAAGTTTTAAAAAAGTTTCTAAAAGGGTAAGATTTGAAAAAGTTTTTAAATTAGGTAAGTTTTGAAAAAAAAAAATTATATTGGGTAAAGCTTTTATTCTTGAAAGATTTGGAAAAAGTTTATATTATAGTTAAGCTTTGAAAATATATTTTTTTGGATAATTTTTCAAAAAAAATTCTATATTGGGTAAGTTTTGAAAAAATACTATACGAGTTATTTAAAAAAAGTTTTTATATTGGGTAAGTTTTGAAAAGTTTCCAAATAAAATAAGTTTTCAAAAAGGTTCTACATTGTAAGTTTTAAAAAAGTTTCTACATTGGGGTATGATTTGAAAAAGTATTTTATATGAGGTAAGTATTAAAAAAGTTTGTATTCTTGATAAATTTTTAAAAGTTTCATTTCTTGGTATGTTTTGAAAATATTCTATTTTGGTTAATTTTTGAAAAAATATATATTAATAGTATGTTTTAAAAAATTATATATTAATAGTAAGTTTTGAAAATCTTCAATATAGGTTAAGTTTTAAAATAGTTTCCATTTTTGTTAAGTTTGGAAAAAAAAAATCATATTTTAGGAAAGTTTTCAAAATATTATATATTTTGTTTAAGTTTGAATAAAGTTTTGATTAATGGTAACTTTGGAAAAAAAATTATTTTATTGAAGTTTTGAAAATATACATTTTTGAATAAGTTTGGAAAAAGCTTTTATTCTTGGCAAGTTTTAAAAAAATTGACATATGAGATAAGGTTCGAAAATTTTACTATATTTGGTATTTTTTGAAAAAGTTTCTATATGTAGTAAGTATCGAAAATGTATATTTTGAAGGTAAATTTTGAAAATCTTCTATATGGAGTAAGTTTTAAAAAAAATCTATTTTGGGTAAGTTTGGAAAAAATTTATATTCAATTTTGGGTAAATTTAAAAAAAAGTTTCTAATATTGGAATCTTTTAAAAATATTCTATTTTGAGTAAATTTGAAAAAAGTTTCGAAAATTTTCTATAAAAGTATGTTTTGAAAAAGTTTATATTATATGTAAGTTATGAAAATGTCCCTTTTGGGATAAGTTTTCAAAAAAAATTCTATATCATGTAAGTTTAGAAAAAGTTACTATAATGGATAAATTTCGAAAAAGTTTTTTAAATGATAAGTTTTGAAAAAGTTTTTATATGGGGTCTTTGAAAAAAAAATTATATTTGATAAGTTTGGAAAAAGTTTATATTCTACGTAAAATTTGAAAATATATTATTTTGTGTAATTTTGGATATAGTTTCTATTATTGGTTACTTTTTAAAATATTCGACTTTGGGTAAGTTTGGAAAAATTTTATATTCTAAGTAATTTTTGAAAATATAATTTTTTGAGTAAGATTGAAAAAAAAATTATTTTTAGTAAGTTTTCAAAAAGTTTCTATATTAGGAAAGTTTTGAAAAAGTTTCTAAAATGGATAAGTTTTGAAAAAGTTCATATATATCGGGTAAAGTTTGAAAAGGTTTTTATATTAGGTCAGCTTTGAAATAGTTTGAATTACTCATAAGTTTGGAAAATGTTTAAATTCTATGTAAGTTTTGAAAATATATATTTTTGGGTACTTTTAATAAAAAAAATCTATATTGGATAAGTTTTGCAAAAAATACTATATAGTTTAGTTGTGAAAAGTTTCTATATTAGGTAAGTTCGAAAAAAGTTTATATTCTAAATAAGTTTTTAAAATAATTTTTTGGGAAAGTTTCAAAAAAGTTTTTATTCTTGCTAGTTTTCGAAAAGTTACTTTTAGGGTATTTTTGAAAAAGTTTGTATTCCTAAAAAGTTTGAAAAATGTTATATTATAGATAAGTTTTAAAATATTCTTGTTGAGCTAAGTTTTCAAAAAAAATTTATATTGGGTAAGTTTGGAAAAAAAAATTATTTGGATAAGTCTGGAAACATTTTATATTATAGTTATGTTTTGAAAATATTATTTTGGTTAAGTTTTCAAAAAATTTCTACAATGGGTAAGTTAGAAAAAACTTTCTATAATGGATAAGTTTTAAAAAAATTATTATATGGATAAGTCTGAAAAAAGTTTACATTCTAAGTAAGATTTAAAAATATTATATTTTGTGTAAGTTTAGATATAGTTTTTATTATTGGTAACTTTTTAAAATATACTTTTTTGGGTAAGTTTGAAAAGAAAATTATCTTGGTAAGGTTTCAAAAAGTTTATATTTTTGGAAAGTTTTCAAAAAGTTTCTATAAGAGTAAGATTTGAAAAACTTTCTATATGGGATAAATTTTAAAAATTTTCTATATTAGGTAAAAGTTGTATATTAGATAAGCTTTGAAAAAGTTCATATTTCTAACAGGTTTGGAAAAGGTATATATTATAAGTTTTGAAAATATAAATTTTTGTGTAATATTTCAAAAAAAAACTCTATATTGGGTAAGTTTGAAAAAAATTATATTCTAGGTAAGTTTTTAAAATATAAGTTTTTGGGAAAATTTCAAAAATGTTTTTATTCTTAGTAAGTTTTCAAAAAGTTTATATTTCTAATAAGTTTGAAAAAGGTTTATATTAAGGGTAAGTTTTGAAAAAATTCTTTTTGGGGTAAGTTTAAAAAAAAAATCTAATTGGGTAAGTTTGGAAAATGTTTCTAAATAGGTAAGATGGAAAAAAGTTTATATATTGGGTAAGTTTTGAAAAAAATTTATAAGGGTATGTATTGAAAAAGTTTCTATACTACGTAAGTTTTGAAAAAGTTTATATATGGGCTAAGTTTTGAAAAAGTTTCTATATTTGGTAAGTTTGGAAAAATTATATATTATAGATAAGTTATGAAAATATTCTTTTTGGGGTACGTTTTCAAAAAAATTCTATATTGGGTAAATTTGAAAAAAGTTTCTAGGTAAATTTGTAAAAAGTTTCTATTCCTGATAAGTTTTGAAAAAGTTTAATTACTTTGTAAGTTTTTAAAAAGTTTATACTCTTGGTAAGTTTTGAAAAAAAAAATTATATTAGCTAGGTTTTGTAAAAGTTTATATATTTGGATAGATATTAAGTTTTGAAAAAAAAAATTATTTGAGTAAGTCTTGAAAAGTTTATATTCTATGTAAGATTTAAAAATATTATATCTTGTGTAAGTTTAGATATAGATTTTATTGTTGGTAACTTTTTAAAATATTCAACTTTGGGTTAGTTTGGAGAAAGTTTATATTCTAGGTAAGTTTTAAAAATATACTTTTTTGGATAAGTTTGGAAAAAAAAATTATTCTCGGTAGGTTTTCAAAAAGTTTGTATATTTGGAAAGTATTGGAAAAGTTTCTATAAGGGTATGTTTTAAAAAAAATTCTATAATAGCTAAGTTTTGAAAAAATTTCTATTTTACGTAAGCTTTGAAAACATTTATATTCTAGGTAAGCTTTGAAAAACTTTGTATTCCTGAAGTTTGGAAACAATTTCTATTTTACGTAAGCTTTAAAAAAATTTATATTCTAGATAAGCTTTGAAAAACTTTGTATTCCTGAAGTTTTGAAACAATTTTATATTCTTAGCTTAGAAAATATAATTTTTTTGGTAAGTTTTCAAAAAAAAATTATATTTGGTAAATTTTGAAAACGTTTTTATATGGGATTAGTTATAAAAAGTTTTTATATTGGGTAAGTTTTGAAAAAGTATCGTGGTAAGTTTTAAAAACGTTTCTATATGGGGGTAAGATTTGAAAAAAATTCTATATGACGTAAGTATTAAAAAAACTAGCATTCTTGATAAGTTTTTAAAAAGTTTCATTTCTTGTTAAGTTTTAAAAATATTCTATTTTGTTTATGTTTTCAAAAGTTATATATTATTAATATGTTTTGAAAATCTTCTAATGGTATAAGTTTTTTAAAAACAATTATTTTGGGTAAATTTTGAATAAATTTATATCCTAGATACATTTTGAAAATATTCTATTTTAGATAAGGTTGGATAAAGTTTCTATTATTGGTAACTTTTGAAAATATTTAATTTTGGATAAGTTTGAAGAAATTTTATATTCTAAGAATATTTTGAAAATATACTTTTTTTTGAGTAAGTTTAGAAAAAAAATATATATTCTTAGTAAATTTTGAAAAGTTTCAATATTTGGTAAGTTTTGAAAAAGTTTATACAAGAGTGTCTTTTGAAAAAATTTCTATATTGTATAAGTTTAAAAAGTTTCTATATTAGATAAGTTCTGAAAACATTTCTATATTAGGTAAGCTTTGAAAAACGTTGTATTCTTGATAAATTTGGAAAAAAAAAATTATATTCTAGTTAAGTTTTGAAAATATACTTTTTTAGGTAAGTTTTTTTTTAAAAAATCCTATTTCTGGTAAATTTTGAAAAATGTTTTATATGAGGTTAATAATAAAAAGTTTTTATATTGGGTAAGTTTTGAAAAAAATTATATTCTAGGTAAGTTTTAAAAATATTTTTGGGTAAGTTTTTAAAAAAATTCTATACGGGGTTAGTTATAAAAATGTTTCTATATTAAATAAGTTTAAAAAAAGTTTTTATATGTGATAAGCTTTCAAAAAGCTTCTATTTGGAATAAGGTTTGAAAAAGTATATATATGAGGTAGATATTAAAAAACGTGTATTCAAGGTAAGTTTTGAAAAATATAGTTTTTTCTTGGGTAAGTTTGAAAAAGTTTTTATTCTTGGTAAGTTTTCAAAAAATATTAGCTAAATTTTGAAAAAGTTTATATATTGGGGTTGTTTTTAAAAAGTTAGTATTCATGATAAGTTTGGAAAAGGTTTATATTCTAAGTATTGAAAATATAATTTTTTGAGCAAGTTTTCAAAAAAAATCTATAATAGGTAAGTTTGGAAAAAGTTTCTATATTTGGTAAGTTTTAAAAAAAATTATATATGGAATAAGTTTAAAAAAAAAAGTTTATATATAAGATAAGTATTAAAAAATAATTATAACCCTGATAAGTTTTGAAAATTATTATTTCTTGATAAGTTTTGAAAATATTCTATTTTAATCAAGATTTGAAAAATTATATATTATTAGTAAGTTTTGAAAAAATTTCTATTTTGTTTAAGTTTTGAAAAAATTTATATTTTAAATTAGTTTTGAAAAAATTTCTTTAAGGGATTAGTTATAAAAAGCTTTTATGTTGGGTAAGTAATGAAAATGTTTATATATGGGATAAGTTTTTAAAAAGTTTAAATATGAGATAAGTTTTTAAAAAAAAATTATATGAGGTAAGTTTTGAAAAAGTTTTTATATGGGATAAGTATTAAAAAAAATTCTATTCCTGGTAAGTTTTGAAAATTTTTAATTCTTTATAAGTTCTAAAAATATTCTATTTTGGTTAAGATTTGAAAAATTATATATTATTAGAAAGTTTTGAAAATTTTCTTATGGGTTAAGTTTTGAAAAAATTTATATTTTAGATAAGTTTCGAAAAAGTTTCTATTTTGGGTAAGTTTTGAAAAAAGTTTATATATGAGATAAGTTTTTAAAAAAAATTCAATATGAGGTGAGTTTTGAAAAAGTTTTTATATGGAATAAGTATTAAAAAAATTTATATTCTTGGTAAATATTGAAAAATTGTATTTCTTTGTAAGTTTTGAAAATACTCTATTTTGGTTCATATTTGAAAAATTATATATTATTGGTAAGTTTTGAAAATTTGCTATGGGTTAAGTTTTGAAAAAATTTCTATTTTGTATAAGTTTTGAAAAAAATTCTATTTTTTTTAAGTTTTGAAAAAATTTCTAATCTAGGTAAGTTTGGATAAAATTTCTATTCAAAGTAAGTTTTGAAAATAATTTATTTTGGATAAGTTTGAAAAAAAAATTATATATTGTATAAGTTTTTAAAAATGTTCTATATTTGGTAAGTTTTTTAAAAAGTAATATTTTGGGTAAATTTGAATTTTTTTTTTATTCTAAGTTTTGAAAATGTTATATTTTGAGTAAGTTTTGAACAAGTTTCTATTCTTAGTAAGTTTTGAAAAAAAAAAAATTCGCGGTATATTTAAAAAAACTTTTTTATTTTTGGTAAGTTTTGTAAAATTAAATATTTTGGATCAATTTTAAAAATATTCTATTTTGGTAAGTTTGTAAAAAATTTCTATATTGGGTAAGTTTTGAAAAAGTTTTATTCTTGATAAGTTTTTAGAAAGTTTATATTCTTGGTAATTTTAAAAAAAAATTCTATATGGAGAAAGTTTTTTTTCTTGGTATGTTTGGAAAAAATATATGTTTTTGGTATGTTTAGATAAATTTTCATTGTATATAAGTTTTGAAAATGTTCTATTTTTGATAAGTTTACAAAAAGTTTAAATTATGGGTAAGATTTATTTTTTTAATAACTTTAGAAAAGTTTCTATTATTGGTAACTTTGAAAAAAGTTTTAATTTTCGGTAAATTTTAAAAACTTCATATTTTTCGTAAGTTTTAAAAATATATTATTTTTGGTAAGTTTAAAAAAAGTTTTTATTCTTGATAAATTTTAAAAATATTTTATTTTGAGTAAGTTTCATAAAATTTTCTATTTTTAATAAGTTCTGGAAAAAAAAAAATTTATTGCAATTATTTATTGTTATCAAAGTGGCTTAATTATTCCACCTTTTTTCTCGCTTTTTTTTTTTTTATCATTTTTGTTTGTTTCTTTTACTTATTTTATTGTCTTTTTTTATATTTTCTTACGAATCTTTTAACATCTAACTTACACAATTTCAAAATAACTAACAATAAGTGTTGTTAAGCATTCAATTAACAAGCAATTTTATTAATTAGATGTAATAATTTATGCATTAATTAATAATTTTTCATCATAAAATTTTTTATGTGCAAACTAAAAATTAACATGCCACAGAATATGTAACAAAAATAGGTAAATATTTAAATATAATAATAATAATAATAACAACAAAATTAAATAAATATATAAGTGTTCACATGCTTAAATATTATTGATCTATGTCAAACAGATGAATTTGGGTCAAAAAATTATTATTTTTAAAGATATTTAAGTCAATTAAAACAAGGTCATGAACTGTTTTATATAATATATATTATTTTATTTTGAGTTTATGTGTAATTCAATATTAAAACTTTCGATCATAATTTACATCTCTCTTTTTTTAATCTTCTCTCACCATTTTCTTGAAAACAAAAATATTTGTGATTTTAACCACCAATATCTATCAATAATATATGCTATTAAGCTTCCAAGGAATTAATTGATAAGCATTATAATATTTTAAATGCCACCATATATGAATTCATTAATTATTTTATCTCATACAACAAATTATTTTAAAAAGTTTGAAAAAGTTTCTATTTGGGGAAGTGGGGAAGGTTAGAAAAAATTAATTTATAGAAAGTTATAACAATTTTATGTTTATATAACAATTAATTTTTTGTTTTGGAAAGAAGTATTTTCTATTTTCTTTGCTAACTTAATAGAGTTTGAAAAAATTTATAGAAAAGTTTCTAATTGTATAAAAAAAAAATTAAAACCTCATAAAAAAGTTTATATAAAAATTTTGTAGAAAAGTTTCAAAATAAATTTTGAAAAATTTGTATTTTTTGAGACTTTGGAAAAATTTATATATTTAGAAAATTTTATTCTTAAAATTTTTTCAAATTTTATTAATCATTGTGCAATTAAGACCCAAAATATTACCCAAGAATGTTAGAAGTGTTCCAATGATATATATTTAAAGTTCCATTTGTAAATGAAGGTTTCATGTAATTATGTCATGTTGAGATGAATCTTAAATTATGCATGATTGTAATTTCAGTAAAGAAAATCATATATCTCAACTCTAAAACGAATATTACCTGGATATGCAAAATCAAGGCTCCTATTAAAGCTATGGACATTTGAAAAAGGTTTAACTAGAGTTGAGGGTTGAGGCCAACATCAAAGATTTGCTGCACATCCACCATCTCCACCGTTTTATGAGCTTGCACTGTCATCAATGAGAGACATGTAATGCATAAATTAAATAAATGAAAAAACAGGAAAAGGAAAAGAATGTATTAAAAGTGAAAATTTGTATGCCCCTAGTATCAAGATCAAGCTCAAGTATGTAATATTACTGAATAGAAAGCCGATCATTATTAACACCTTTACCTCCAATTTCATACATCATTACCATGATTTGGTAATATGTAAGATCATTAATAAGATAAGTAACGGATTAATTATTAATAATATGGTAATGCAATCTTCAATTTTCTTGAATATTTTATGTTCAAGTAACACGATATGGATGAATACTAGAGACTCCAATTTGTAAAGCAAATTGGCAAAATAGAAAATAAGAATGTTTACTTTATATTAGTGATTTCAAAATCTTAAAACATAGTAAAGCAAAAGGCCTAAAAGGTCGATGCATCAAAAGCGATAATATATCTACGAGTTATGTCCACCACATACTACTTCCAAGAATAAATATAAAAGTTTTATGATTGCTGAAACCTATGAAAAAAGTACTAAAAACATCGGCCAAGCGTATTGAAGGAAACATAGACATCACTAGACATATGACTGATCCACCCATAACACACAAAGTAGATGCACCTGCATTATTGTCTAAAACTGAAAAGCATTTGATAGTAGCAAAACTATCAAAAGCATTTGGTTAGGAAGTAGCAAAACTGAAACATTATTGTCTAAAACTTGAAAAGCATTTGATATTCTTCTCATTCCAAAAGTACTTCCCGCCCACCTAAGTTTGTACTCAGAGAACTCCGATTGTAAAGATCATCCTTCTCCATATCACTATGAGTTGAAACCGAAAAGTACTCCTGAATAACCACTATGCCTAATTGTTGTGTTTGGCCCAACAACGCAAGTAATGGTCTTATAAACGATAAGGCCCATTAGGTTAATATATATATATGTATTCCATCAACAAAGATGCGCTGAGTCTTAATTCATAAAAAAGAAAACAGCTCCAGCAGCGGCAGATTAGATAAGAACAATTCCAGCCGAGTCAGTTGAAGAACATCAGCGGCAGAAGGCACTTCAGTGGCAAGAACAGCAGAACAACTCCAGCAGCGACAGGAAAGAACAGAGGCGGCAACAGACAGAGGCAGTCGGTATACAATCCATTAAAGAATATTATTCTCTCTATTTATTTGGTAACAGATTTACTGTTTCTCTTTAATTTATCTGTTGTTGCTAAATTGGCAAGACAGATTTATTTATTGTTTTTGTGAGAGAGATTAATTTGGGTGTAATTGGGGTATTTGGATATTTGAGTGATTTGGCCAATTAACTGTTGGCAAATCTTATTGTACTCCTCTTTGACAAGTATAGTGGAATATTTCGGTGCCGGTCTCAACAGTGGATTAGGTAGTCGCATTGACTACCGAACCACTTAAATCTTTGTGTCCTTTTGTATTGATTATTTTTCTTTATATTTTTTGTGGGTGCTCGTTATTATTATTTTATCGCTTCCGCATTATTATCTGATCTTGGGTACAACACTAATCTATAGAAGAACATAATCCCAAAATCACTTTTCCGTATTCCTAGAAAAGTAAGCACAGTGCTGTTCATGATCTAACAAATATATAAAATAAAAATAAAAAAAGCATGTTAATGTTTCCACAGCAGAACAAATACTAAACATAGTTAAAGAGAAGAAAATCCATTACCAAGTGCGAGAACAAGACCGAAGTTCTTAGGGCTTGAGTTTCAGACATTGGAGTGTCCCATGATTGCTTGTTGGTTCTCTCAGAGAAGACGACGGCCAAAGATAGATCGCAGAGAAAATTCTAATTTACATTTATATTTTTCGCTTATTTCCTTTTTTAGGGCATGTTTGGGGTATGGTAATTTTTTAGCAGGAAAATTACCGAGATTTTCCGGGAAGCCTCTTCATCTCTCTCTCTCTCCCCCTACCTTTTCCTATCTATTACATTCACAATCTCAAGCCTCTCTCTCTCTCACTGATACGCCATGGATGATCCTTCCGTTTCACCATCGACCCACCATTTCGCAGTCAGAACTAGGGGTGTCCAAAAACCGGACCAAACCGGACCAAACCGAAAAACCGGACCGTCACCTTCTAACTGCGTCTTCTTCTTCGTCTTCGATACCGTCACCTTCTAACGTGTCACTGACCCCATCACGCCATATCGACCTTATGATTAATTCCAACCACTATCAATCACCGTCTATAACAATTTTTCCCGATAGATTTATACCCAGCAGATCCGGCTCCAATTTTGCCCTCTTTGACATCTCACCGCCGGTTTCTCCAGCCGAGGGTAGTGAGGACCACTCTAGTGTCTACGCCTCGCTTTTACGCACTGCGCTTTTTGGGCCCGACTCTGGAGTTACAGGTAAACCCGCCCAATCGGAATATTTTCCTGTACAAGACGGAGACTCGGAAGTCTATGCACTCCCTTTCGCCCTTTGGATTTGACGATGTGGTACCTGGTATCAATCATAGCCCCGTCAAGGCTCCTAGGAAGGTTCCGAGGTCTCCCTATAACGTGAAATTTGTGGTTTGGGTTACTGGGGTTTGCTATGGATTACAAAGATATTTATAAGTATGTTTTATACGCTACTCGGCTACTTTTTCTTTAAAAAACAAACCCTACTTTGGCGGATATAACTCTACAGCGTGTTCGTGGTCCACTCATATCCCATTTTTAGCAAAACAAAAAAATATATATAATCAAATTTAACCAAATATATTACTTTAATTATACTAAACAAAATCCTTTAACTAATAAAATTATTAAAATTGAATAGTCCAATTCAATTTAATTAACAATTTTTACGATTTTTATTTTTTATTTTTTCTTCAAACTAATTAAAACTTGAAATAACATAAATAAATAAATTTTTAAATTTAAACAAATTAATTAATATATACTACAAATATAAATCATATTACATCTTAAATAAATCATATAATATCCTAAAAATAATCATATAATCAATTACAATTTAGAGCTAAATATTTTCGCAAATTCTACAACAAAATACAATAATACATTAATTTATGAATAATATATTAAAAATAAGTTAAGGAGTTAGGGGAGAAAATATATAATTAATATTTATTTTTGATTTTTTTAAAGAATATATATTAAAAATAATTATAAGTAACGGTCCGATCCTGTCCGATTCAATTTCAAAATTCGTATAACCGGACCTAACCATTTGTAAAACAGTTTAAAAGAACAAAAATCAAACCAGACTGTTTGATTTACAAAACTATATGATCCAATCCGATCTAATTTTTTTTATTTTAATTAGTTTGATCCAATTTTTAGATACTCTTATTATAGCACATAAGTACCCGCATGTACTATAGTTGTATTATAGAATTATAGTATATTTAATATTTTAAATAAATAATGGTAGAATTTATTTAAAAGCTGTAGCATAAATTATAATATCAGTAATAATAAGAGTGGTTAAATTATAAAATGATGGATTTATTTTTTGAAATATATATAATAAATAAAATTGCAAATTTTTTAAATAATAGAATAGTCAGGTTAGATTAGTAAATTTATTTCAAAAGTGTAAACTCACATAGATAGATAGATAGATAGATAGATAGATAGATAGATAGATAGATGTATTTTTTAGATTTGCGTAGAGAACAAAAAATAAAAAAATAAACAACAAAAGTACCAAATGCGTCGACAGATGTGGATTAATTAATGCTTAACGTTCAGCTTTTACTAAAAAATAACTTAACAATATATATTTGTAATTCAAAAAATGTTATAGATATAGATGGACAAAAATATCATTTTATTACAACTATTTTCATTTAATTAAAAGTTATTGTTAAATTTAATTAGTTAAAAAATACCTGCTTCTAAAAGTTAAGTATATAAAAAACTTAATTAAAAATTTGAATGATTTATTATATCAAGGTAAAAGTCGAGTATTACAAAGATACTTAACCCTTTTGTGACTTCAATTAAATATTGATTCATATATGACTGATCAATCAGTTATAATATAATTTCCTTTTAAACAATTACATTACCTACACATGGGTAATTGTAATTCGAACACTATTCTATTATCCAAGTAGGCCAGTTAGCAATTATAATATAACTACGTAAACGTACTTTATCTTTGAAATTGCTTTATATTTTAAAAATAATACAATTAACCTAAATATAAATTTAAAATAACAAATTTTCTTATAGAATTTTTTTATTATTATTATTTATATTACATGTGTGAAGTATATGTGCAAGTTTTTAATTGTTCAAAATAATTGAAAAATTAAACAATACCAAAAGAAAATTAACCACTAATTGCACTACAATAAATATAATATTTTGCTACAAAATATTTTTCAATGAATGTAAAATTTGTAGTGAATAAATGGTTACTACATAATATTTTGTCATTATATAATATGATAATTTGTAAAGAAAATTATTCACTACATAATATGATCATTCGTCTCAATAATAAATTATCACAATTTACTTAGAACTCATAACAAATATTTTGTCCAAACAGAATCATTTGTTACAAATATTTCATAGCTAAAAATTTTGTTGCTAGGCTAGAGCGCAAAAAAAGCAAAATATGTCTCGCCAAATGTTATTGCAACCTATTTTTGTTGCGCTTATTATTGCAATAAGAATGTCTATGAAAATTAATCTTCTTTCACCAAAACTTTCTCAAAATTCTCCACAGTTCAAAAGACATCTGAAGATGGTTCTGGTTAAAGGGTTTGTTTCTAAATAGAGTGTGAACTTTCATCCATTGTCTGTAAAATGGGTCAAAGAATTGGTCAAATAATATCTAAATGAAGAAAACCCATCTCCAATTTTTGTTTCTTCTTCAACAATTTTGCCTAATTTGAAGAAATTTTATAGGGTTTTTATAGAAATAAGTAGATTAGTGGAGAATACTTCAAAGTTAGTAGATTTTTTTTTTTGTTTTTTTAGATTTTGAAGCTTCTTTTACTTTAGTATTTTTCATTGGATTCTTGATGATTTATTAGTAGGTTAAGCATGAAATTTATTCAATTACATTTTTAATAAATTTCTTTATATTTTTCATTACTTTTTATATTTATTTTTTAAAACTAAAAATATTTTAATACAAGTCCCAAGCAAAAGACAATTCAGATGGTTGGTATTTTCTTAAGTTTTCTAATTTTCTTCCAACATGATTCCATGTAATAAGAGCTGTCATTTTGTGCATAAACTTCAAACTTGAAGTAGTGAGACACTCCTCCACGTCCAGGTGCTTAATAAATAAGAATCTCGTCGATATAGACTTTCACATTTGAGGCCTCCACATCATGAATCACATTTAACTTGATCCACTTGTTATATATATATGGAATTAATATTGGATTCCTATAGTATGCTAGTGATCCATTGTAAACTCTCATCATCAATGTTGTGGAATGTCAAGGTGCAGCTCCAAACAATTGCATTATACATACACTAGATGTGCCCTTTGGTTAGTATTCGTATCCTTCAAACTGTCATATATTAGATGAGTAATCATATCCCTTGAGAAGAAAATTAAGATTAATTGGTGATTAGAGATTTTGTCTTTTCATTGTTTAATTTCTTAACGAAAAATATATAAAGTTGTGAATGAACAATCTTAAATAAGTACAAAAATTTGGTGAAAATTTGTACACTATAGGTGTACGGATGAATTGTTCTTCAGTCTAGAGATATGCATCAAATGATACAAGCATATATATATAATGTTATCCCAAACCCTTGCAGAGAGACATGG
This sequence comes from Elaeagnus macrophylla, assembly GCA_029378325.1. NCBI lineage: Eukaryota > Viridiplantae > Streptophyta > Magnoliopsida > Rosales > Elaeagnaceae > Elaeagnus > Elaeagnus macrophylla. The sequence continues at coordinate 17,691,644 of CM055653.1, read as the reverse complement.
TTAGTTCACTTATAAGTGAATTCATATTTATACAAAAGTATAATTTTGGGCTAATTTGTACTTTATAATTAATTTTAAACACGCGATAGAGTGTTTACCTTGACGCGTATGTCAGTTAGAGGCTTAGTGGGACTATGTTTTGAAAGAGAATTGTCTATGGCGTAAACCTATAGTTTATGGACTCTGTGCATGAAGCTATAGCGTGAGGTTTCAAACAAGTAATAAGGCTTCTGGATATGAAAATTGGATGTGTTTAATTGAACCTCCATGAAACCTTTGGTTGGATCTGTAGGTCAAATGCTTGCTAAATGCATAACTAGGATTGAGAGTATGATGAACATAGCCAACTTTGTAGGAACTATGACATTATTGACAAGACTTGTCTCTTCTCTTTTGAGACTAACTGATTAGAGGCACAAGGCTTAATGATCGGTTACATTAGGTAAATATATAGTAGTTAGATAAAGGGTTTGTTTGCTTGTGGCTTAATTGCAGGTAACTTACTGAGGAATATAGTATAAATTTTGAGTTCAAGTCTTAGTTATTGGTCTGTGAGTAGTATAGTTTTTTGAAAAAAAAAGATTAAAAAATACAAAATGCATTTTATGAGTCTAAAAGTAGTTCTAAAATTTCTTTTGTTGTTTGGTTTAAAAGTATAAGGTCTCAAAAGCAAAATAAACATACCCAATAAGATTTTTATTTAAAGGAAATATTGCATGATATAGAACCTTTAATCGGTGCTTTCATTTTGATTCCTTCAATAATTTTAAATACAAGTTTAAAAATATTTTTTTGTACATGTTTTTCAAATCACATAGGTTAACCTATATTCAGGAACTACAAAAAAGACAGTCATTGGAACACCACAAACCATAATATGTCTCTAAAAAGTTTTCAAGAGCATAAATTCAACTTTTCAATATGTGTTTAAATAACTTTCATTTTTAAATATGTGTTCAATTTTAAGTATAAATAGACTAGGGGTCGAAGAGAGAATTGTCAAACAAGTCGGTCCGACCAAACTTGACACGACCTACTAACCATTCAATATGTTGCCTATCAAGCTAGCATAATATGGCTCACTAAAAATTTGGTGGCACAACAAGGACATGATGAGCCTAAAAACAAGAAAAAGAAAGCAGCCTACGGCTAATAATGGGCCGGTAAATGAATCTTCTCTTAAAATTTGATTTGGAAAATATATAAAAATCATAGTATTTAGCAAAAATTGGGAGTATCCAAATAGTAGAAGACTTATTTTATTAGGTAGGCACGATACGTTATTGCCGGAGCAAGAAAATTTTTTGAGGGAAGTGGGCAGAAATATAAAATTTTCATTTACAGTAAAAAATTTATTAAAATATTAAAAAATAAAAAATATATCATAATATATAATTAGTAAGAGCTATGATTTACTCTCTTTAATCAAATATTGAATTTTTCACTTCATATTATAATAGAGACAAAAAGTTAGCAAAAATTCATTTTTTCTCAGTTAAGCTTAGTCAACGAAAATAAACAAAAATATAATAAGTTAATAAGTATATTAATATCATATATATATATATATATATATATATATATATATATAATCTAACAAAATGAAAAGGTTAAATTAAACATGTCAAAATTTATAAATACTAAAATTAAATCTAAAAGAAAAAATGAAAATGTACAAAATAAAATATAATTTAAAATTTTAATATTGAGGCTATATTTAAAATTATATGTTGATAAATAATATAAAACTAAAGACAAAGAAATATTACAATTTTCATATAAATAAAATTTCAAATAAATTCAAAAAATTATTAAAATAAAATTTTAAATAATATAATATTAGATAAAGTTAAAATTTTAGTTGAAACAAATATAAGAAAATTTGAAGATATGAATTATAGAAAGTTAAAAGTTTTAGTCTAAAGTTTATTATACGCTTCTTCTTTTTTTAATTTTTAGTTTTTATAAGGTTGAATCTAAAATTAAATATTTAATTTTTTTTTTGAATTATCACATTTTAGAAGAATATTAGTATAATATACTATTACAATTTTATTTGTAACACCAATAATTATCAAATACATGAAAAAATGTGTATATATTTAATCACTTTACTAATAAGTCATATTATTTTTTTATATATGTATTTGTTAAATTTTGTTAATATATATCAAAATATGTATATAAAAATTATACACCATATACTACTACAAATAAAATATTTATTTATGTTAAAAATATACATATAATTAATTTTTTGTTAAAAAAATTAATCGAAGCTAACATGAATAGCTCCGCCACCAAGTTTAATTGAGCCACCCAATTTGATACCCATGTTACGGATGCCCAGTTTGATACCCATAGTTATGAATAGCTCCGCTAACATGAAAAGATGAAGTTGATTGTATAGCCTCACATGTATACGGATCTCATTGCTAGTGAGTCTTGTCAGTAGAGTAAACCCACAGTTTGTGAACTCCATGCCTGAAGCTATAGCGCTGGTCATAAGGCCTTTGAATCTTTAAATCATTTGATTGATTTAGTTTAATGGAGACAAACCCTTCTTTGAGATCTATATTTTTCCGAGCTAAAATTTGTGTTATAAATCGGCGCTTGCGGAAGCGTAGTTCGGGTCCAATTTAGTTGCACAAATAATTAATTTTGGATAACGACAAAATAATAAGCAATAAGAAAATTAAATGGCACACAATGATTTAAGTGGTTCGACCTTTCAATGTGAAAAGTCTACTCCACTGACGACGGCACACCGAGGAAAAATCCACTATCAAAATCCAAATAAAGATTACAAACACCAATATTCAAAAGCCACACAAAATACCAAATCCTCAAATACACTCACATATTCTTCCAATGGCAAAACAGTAATTGAAAAACAAGATCTACAATAACTTAGATCTTGCAAAAATTAAATAATATTACTTATTGTTGCTGAACAAATTGGAAGAGAATGTTGATGATGCTCGCGGTTCCCAGAGAAGACAAATGAAGTATATGTCTTTTGAGTAATCAACAAAAGGGATATGTATATTAAGTAATCAGCAAATCATTTTTGCTGTTCTTCAAAAAAGGAGACGAGCTGCTCGGCAATTTTCTTTTCTTCTCCTTCAATTTCAAATGGCAATTGGATTCTCAAAACCTCACTAGCCGCAGAGCTTAAAAATAATATATATATAGATTGAAGTAGGGTTACTTATACTAGAGAGAATTACATTTATGCCCATTCTTTAAAAAAATAGTTTTGAAGCCATAATTAACAGTTTGCTGTTGAGCTTGGCCAAAATTAAAAAAAAGGAATTCATATTGCAGAAAAAGAAAACAATTGAACAAGAAAAAAGTAGATGGATGTGATTACTGATTAGTGATGATGGAAAGGAAGTGACTGGTTTATTATATAATGCTCGCCATTGTTGCTAATGCTATTGCCTATTAGTAGATTCTTAGATGCTTCTTTTTTTTTTTTTTTAATTTAAGAAATGCATTTTCTTGGAAAATAAGGAAGACATATTGCATAAAAAGCAGTCCGGCTCTAAATCGAGCTCCATCAAAGTTCTTTTAAAAATAAATAAATAAACTACAGGCGAGAACCGTCCGATAACTTCCGAAAATGGAATTTAGGCTTGGAAGCAAATCACCCATCCTATAACATTTTTTGTACACGTGCCACCGGTGATTATAAAATAGCACAAAGTTTATTTTTTATTATTTTATGTATAAATAATTAAAATTATTCAACTAATTTTATTTTTAATTTACTTTATATTTATGTCTTATCTTTTTTTTTTCTTTTTCAGTTGAAATTATGATAAGAAGTTGGAAAAGTTGGGCGTATAAGAAACCTATGTTTGAACTGATTTCTTGAGTTCTTTTTTTATTGAAATCCAATTTCGAACGATTCTTATTAAACAAATAAACAGTCCCATAAATGGAATTTGAATTCCTGGGTTCCTGAAAAAATTAGATCGTCACTTATTTGAGTGACTAACTATCCTGCGATTAAGGCAAAATTGGTTATTTTATTGAGCTTAATAGGAGCTCACTAAAATTATAGACTAAATGACCCATATTAAATAAAAAATATATATATTTATTTTTTTATAATGTTAAAATACATATGTTTATTTACTTTAAAGAAAAATAAATTTATATTTTTTTCTTAAGTGAGTTAAAATTGAAATTTTATGTATGAAAGAAAGTTATGCCATGAAATTAAACCTATTTTTTATGCAACAAAAAATTCACTTTTTATTATTCTTACCAACATTTTATTGCATATTGATAGAACATAAAGTAACACAATATATATGAGACAAGATAATTAGAATCTTTACTCTCCAAATTTTAGCTAGTATAATTTAATATTATATATTCATAAAATATTAGCATTTTAAATTTTTAATATGATTTAAACTATATACTTTAATTTTGAATATAATTAAGATGTAATATATAATATGAAAGCATATCAAAATGTATGGTATTAAAATAATCATTTTACAAAATATAATAAACTGCCACAGTGCCACTGACAGCCGACAGGGCCCTTCTCTAAATAAAAAAAAAATTATTAGAATATAGAATTTTTGCCTCTAAATTCCATGAAATGAACCTTTTAACGGTTTTATCTATTTAATTTATTTATTTCTTGAGAGCCAGAAGGTATGTTAGATTAAGCAATTAATATTGTTTGATTTTAAAAAAAGTTGGGGTCATATAATTTTTTAATTTGAGTATATTAGTATGTAATTATTATATTGAGTATTAAAAGTCTCATAATATTTGAAAAAATATCATAATAGTCTTATTATTATATACAAATGAGCATATTAATCTCATAATTTTTTAGTTTGGTATCTATGGTCTTGTTATTTATGAAAGTTAGGTATTATAAGTCCTCAATTTAATACTTTTGTTGGATTATAGGTGCTTATTTTAAAAATTATACTATTAAGATTACTTATTTTTATAATAATATATAAAACTTATAATACCTAACTCATAAACTACAAGATTAAAATGTTAATTTTAAAAAATTTATGAAACTACAAGATTAAAATGTTAATTTTAAAAAATTTATGAAATTTTTAGTACTTAATTCAATAATTAAAAAATTAATATACAAACAATAAAGCTACACTAGAAAGCTCAAAAAATTTTGGTAGATACGAAAACTAAATATAAAAAGTATTTTGCTAACATTTTTTTCTTCTAAAAAATAACTGAGTATCAAATATATTATATGACTATTTTTTAAAAAATTACAAATAAAAAAATAAGGTCATTTTCTGAATCAGCGGACATTTGAACAGTATGCTACTTAAAACATCATAAGGAAAGAATATTCATCTTTAGATTATAAAACAGTGCAGGTATAATTTATAACAATAAAAATAATATTTAATAACATTAAATATAATGATGCGGATTTTAATCAGATAAATATCAACATTAAATAAGTTTATTTAACTCAGAGCCGAGCTATTCTATGGTAACAAATAACCTCCCTAGGGTTCTACCTAGACACAGACACATAATAATGTTTTCAAGTCTTTACAAGCATTCTTCTATAAGATTTTTTTTTTATTTAAAAAAAAAAAAACGGAGGTCACTCAAGTTTCCTATGTATTAGTGTATTTATATGAATTTTAGTTAATTAATCCCATCAAATACTATTCATAAAAAGCTAACTAATAAATTCATTTAAAAAGCATATAAAAAAATCCTAAACTAGATCTGACAATATTCAAAATTAAATGCATTTAATTATCTTATAGTTAAATAAGAAAGTATTTGATATTTTGTACCCTAATTTTAAAATAACACCAACAAACCTACAAATGTTAATATATATATTACTAATTATTGTATTTATGCCCGTATAAATTTATTAGTTTTTTCTTCTATCATAATACTTACAAACTGTTTTAATTTTTTTTCTTTTATCTATGAAATATTACAAATTTATATAAATTTTGCTTATGTAGGCTGGATTTAGAATTTATATAAAGAAATTTGGTCCCCTCAAAATTTCACTTGGACTATGTCCCTAATTCAAATAATGTAAAATAATGAGTTAATATTCAAATACTAAAAAACAAATTATATATAAAGATTAAGGACATTTAAGTAAAGATAACTAATAAAAGAAAATGTAAATTTGGAATAGATTTAAAAAAAAAAAAATAGATTTGGAATATGATTTTAATTTGTTTTTTAATTTTTTTTTTTTAAGTTTCACTGCGTCCAATCCGTTGCAATCCTCTTTGGCAAACATCAACTTTACATTGCTGCCCAAAAGATTTCAACCTGGGATGACACCATTGACCGTGTTGCTATCTCTTTTGATGGCAAATCCATTGCCTTGCCAGAATCAGATGATGCTCAATGGAAATCCACAACTACTCCTTCTGTCTACATTACAAGACTTGCAAATACAAGCAATGTCATGGTTGAAGTTGTAGGAATTTTTAAGATCACTGCAAAGGTTGTGCCTATAACCGAAGAAGAGTCACACATTCACAACTATGGTATCACCAAGGAGGAAGTATTTGCTCATCTTGATCTTGGTTTCAAATTCTTGTCTTTGAACAATTGAGTGAGTGGTGCTTTGGGACAAACATATAGACCAGACTATGTGAACAAAGCAGCAAACATGCCCATTATGGGACGAGAGAAGCTCTTTGAAACGTCAAGCCTCTTTGCTGCTGATTGTGCTTTGCTAGTTTCACTGGTAGCACCTACTCTACATTCGATTCTTTGGAGGCTTTGCCATTCAATGGTCAAGGTGTTGTGTGTAAGAAATGAGATAATTTTTAGTGTTTGAATCTAATAAACTTTAATGTTGAAATTCATAATAAGAAATTGTTCTTTCTATTGATTTGTGTTTGATATATAAAATCAAATAGCAATTGTTTTTTATAATAGTCCATTTTTCTACAAGTTTGTGATTCATGAATGACTATATATTTGCATTTTGATGCTTACAAAAGTTTCGTTCAAATTTTAGAAAATAATAAAACAACCAAAACTTTCGATTATTTTTTTTATATTTTCACAAAAGCAAGGAAATTTTTGGATATCGTGGAAATAATTTTGAAAACGGCATTTCCAGATGCGTAGTAAAACAAACACTTACCGTACTAATTTGGACCTTGTTTCAAAATTAATATGTTTGATTTACAGGTTCTATACATATGCTCCTTTATAATTTTCAACCATTTGGGTTTGCTATTTGCTATGAATTGTGATCAAATCAAGCAATAAATTTGCAACATAAAGAGGGGAAAACAGGTGAAGGATCAGAATACCTTACACACGGCTGGCCAAAACAAGCTAAATACTGAAATATTTAAGAGAATTTGGGATTACAATTACAAATATACACTGAAAATAGAACTCATACAACTTCTTCTACTTCATCCAAAGCATAGTTATTTGTTGACACATTTGCATAGTTTACTTTGTTGAATCGAACCACAACTGGATACCTGCTTTTTGGGTCCTGTAAAACATGAATGTTAGTTAGTACACAACTAAGTTCAAAATCTTCAAACTTAATATATATGCTTCCTGTTTATGTGTACGTATAAGAGAGAGAGAGAGAGAGAGAGAGAGAGTGATCAAACCTGGTCAACAGTTACAACAGAGCCAACATCTCTGAACCAGTAGGACTCCCTCCTAAGGATCCTAACCTGCGTGTAGTTAAAAACGTACCTTCAAAAGTTATAAGATGAAGTTACAAGCCACCACCAATTTGAAATCTAAAAAGAACAGTAGTGTTGCGAGAGCTAAATTAGAAGTTGAAATTATTCTATATGGAATAGCATAATTACTCACAATTCTAATTTATATTAAATAATTTATAAAGTATATTAAGATAATATTAAATTAATAAAATAATTGTTAAATAAGTATATATTATATGTCTATAATAGAATGAACTATTATAATTAATATTATGTGATAGACCATGGACTTGCCGCACTCTAAGTTTAAACTGGCTTATTAGATTTAAGGTTTATATTGTGGAAGTTCTGTAAAAATAGATTCAATTATATAATGTGAATGCAGTTATTCCATAAATTTCTATACACTAAATATACAGATATACTATTGAAGCATTAATATAGATAATAGGCATTTTACAATGAATTCAATAAATATGTGTATTGTCTTATATAAACAATATTATTATTATTCTGCTATTTCATGAATGATTATTTTTAACAATTGTGCTTATGAGTAATTAACCTTGGCTCCTCTCTTGGGTCCAATTGGTGGTGGCTTGGCTGCCTTAGGCTGAGGAGCTTCACCACCTTCAGCCGGTGCTGTGCTGGTTGCCGGTGGTGCTGCGGCTTCCTCGGATGCCCGGACGACAAACCTTAAACTATTGCTTCTGGTAATGTTGTTCTTTGGAAAGAAGAGGTTGGTCCTAGTTGAAATTGATGAGCTGTTGTTGGTTGCTACGTTTGGTGTCACCACAAACCCAGAAGCAGCTGATGCCATGCTTGCCATGTCCTGCTTTTCTGTGTCCCTTTCTTTCTTCCTATTTTTGTTTTCTTTACCTAACCAGAAAATTAAAAATTAAACCTCAAAAAGAATAAGAGCAAGATCGTATGATTTGAACCAACTGAATTTTTATGGTTTTGGAAAGAAGTATCTCATCTTGTAAACTTGGCATAAATCATTTCCTCCACTGGGGTGCTGCCACCTATGCACCATATCCAGTTTTATTTGGATAATGTGAATCCATGTCATCCTCAGCACCTAGCCTGTGTTCCTTATTTTTATTTTGTTTTTCGCCCTCTTAATTTAATTAAAATTATTTTCGTAAAAGTAAGTCCATACAGCATTATTCATAAAACAAATAAATAAAATTTTAGCAAAGAATAGATCAAATTAAATCTTAAAAAATAATTTTAATTATTAAGAAAACAAAAAAGAAGATCTTAAATGAAATTTTAAACCTTAAAAGAAATTACTCTCTTTTTTTTTTTTAATGAAAAATCCTTTATAGCACTACCACATCACTCACTCAACTACTTACTCATAACATACATATGTAACAGTTATTTGTATTTTTATAAAATCTAATTTATGACTAAAACTCTATTCACCTAAGCACTTTTGCTTTCTATAAATGTTATTTAGAATTGCTCCTTTTCTAGTGCTTTCTTCGTTAAATATGCATTTTATTTTATTTTATTTTTGGTCACAAAGAGAAGTAACGTATTAATATGAAAAAGAATTACAGCCCAAGCACAAATATGCATTTTATTAAACTCATTAAATATATTTAAAGTTAAATTTAACTACTTCATTAGTTCCTAAATTTTAATCAAATTCACATATAAATTTATAAATTTTTATATCAAATAATTTAGTTCTCAAACTTTTAAAATTTTATACATTCTTAAACTTTTAAATTCTACAATGTAGTCTCAAACTTTAAAAATTCACATATAAGTTGTAACTTGGTTACTAAAATATATATTTATTAATCAAAATTTTAGAACATATATGTAAAATTTTAAAAATTTAGGTACTAAATCATATAATTTAAAAATTTAAGAACTTATGTCTAAAGTTTAAAAATTTGATGAACAAATCGTACGTCTATTTAATTAAAATTTGAATATTAATGGCATAATTTAACATTAAAATTAAGAACATATAAATGAATATATAATTTAAAATAAGTCGGATAAAAATATAATAATTATTAAATAGAATATATAATCTAACTTTGCTAAGATTTTTTTTAATTATGTTTAAAATTTTATAAAAATATTGAATAAATAAAAACTTGCTATAAAAAACATAGTAATTTTATATTTAAATTGGACCCAAAAAAAAAAAACAGTAATTTTTTTTTTTTTTTTATCTTAATTTTAGTACTTAAAAAAATTGTAACTCGTTCCAAACAGGGCCTTAAAGGCCTACCCGCTGTGGTAGAGCGCTACCACGTGCTAATTTCGCGCCAAATATAGGTGTACCTCTTGGCTCCCCTCCTTTCTCTGTTCAACGGCTACTCGATCGCAGCCAAGAATAAATTCTGAGGAAGAGCGGTTTAAGTCGAAAGCCTCAATTACATGCAAGCCTTGCGATGAAGCGACGGTGTTCCCGACTTAATTCTAAAGATCCGTGGCAGATCCCCAATTCTTCTCAAGGCTCTCATAGGGTTTCATGCTCCGGATTCCAAGCTCCCACTTCAACATCCCTTGGAAATGGAATCAAAGGTTTTGCTCTTTACCCGCATTACTAAATCTAAATCTGGTTTTCTTTGATCATTTCAATTCTTGTTTGGCCACATTTTTATATTTAATTTACTTTCTCGTAGAGATGACTTGCCAGAAAAGAATGAGATTTGAAGATCTCGAGGGCGAAGATACTTTAATCAAGAGACGCGATGCTTCTTCAGTACCTGTGGATTTAGCGCAGGCACCAAGAAGTGAGTTTACTATTTGCCTTTAAAAATGTTTAGTTGGATTGTTCTTCATTTGAATGTGAAGGGAGTTTCATTTGTTTTTCATAAAATTCGATTTTGGAAATTTTAATTAATGTGAAAATTATGAGCAGGTGATGAACCAAAGACTTCTGAATACGCATTTTTCAAGAAATTAAAGGAAAATGTGGGTCACAACCTTCGTTCACATTTACTCCATAGTGATGTGTATCAATCGAATAAGTTGAACTCATCTAGCTATCCCAGAGGTATAGTGCATATAAGTACTTCAATACATTACAACTATTTATGTTCTGAACTTATTACATATAATATGTCAGGATACCCTTTTATTTGTTCTGTTTACCTTCTACTTCCGTATTAGCATGTCCTATTGTAGCTTCCATCGTGTCTCATACTTATAATACATTATATCTATAAGAATTGCACACAATAAATTTTCTTGACTGGTTTGTGATGGAATGAGTCTAATGCAGAAATGACTGCCATTGTGGAAAAGAGCTGCAAGCGCATGAGACCGTCATTGCCGGTTTCCAATGCTACACCTGTTAACACTGACACATTTGTCTCTCCATTTCAGTATGTACCAAAAAACTCAGGTGAGATTCTCTGATTATCTTTGTTCATTATGCATAAAATTGTGTACTTAACAAAATATGGATGTCTTGTTTCATTGATTTTGATAGAAATGAGGTTGAATAATTGTTGTATCTTAACAAATTTTACAAGATTAACTCGTATAAAATGGGTATTTATTGCCATATTACAATTCCCACCAGCTAGTATGAACATTTTGTGTATTGTTTTCTCTTTGCTCCATGAGTTTAGTTTGATAAACTAACTATAAAACCAAAAAAATGAGTTTGTTTCTTGCTGGACCTTTTCGTATCATAAAGAACTTAGACTGTTTGGTATTTGTTTTAATCTTTCTGAATTTACCAATCATATTTGAAACTATTTCCCGTGAATTATATGTTTCAGTTTTTTTTCTTGATAGATGTAAATATGAAGAATGCTTGTGCGAACTTGAAAACTGCACATAGGAAGCAGAAAGATGTGGAGAAACATAATCATGCTTTGGGATCTGAAGGTAATGTTTCTTGGTACCTCTATACTACAGGTTATGCTTTCTTTGGTGGCCAATGGGCGGGGGACAAAAAGCTATGGAATGTTATTGATAAGTAGAGCTTTATTTTAATTGTTGTCCTCTCAAGTGCGACTATTTTGTTATGGGGAGGGAGACTCAAACTTGAAAATTCCCAAAAGAAATATAAAACATTTACAAATTGTACTAGGAGGCGGCAGACTCTCAGCAACTACTTGTTAAGTGATGGTGTCACTTAGGAACTGCAGGCTGGTCGAGACAATTAAGTGCTAGTTATTCAGTACTCTTCTTTTGGACTCATTGTTTACTTTCGTACCACATTTCTCTGTATCTGGGAGAATGCATTAGAGAGAATTGTGAAAGAATATCATTTCTTGGCATTGAAAAATGAACTTATTCTAAATCTTTAGGGACACAATCCTGGCATTCAAACATTTTTAATAGGAAGAGACAGAAGCTACGTCAGTGGGTTGCAGATACGTCACTTCCAGAAATTGATGAACTTTGTTCAAAGGGGTCAGACAAATAACATTAATTTAGCATACATATTGCTTTATCTTGCGCCTCCCATCAAGAAAAAATTGGAATTTCTTCAGGTGCAATATTGTTTCTATACTCCTCAGTCGGCTGATCCCAGAAAGCAAGAAAAGAAAAGTATCCTCTTAACTTTTTTAGTGCACTTGTATTTTCCATTGATTCATTAATAAGCAACAGTGTTTAATCTTCCAGAATGATAAGGATGGAAATTTTGGGCATGTGGAGACCGATTCCAAATCTGCTTTACTGGCTTCTGCTGGGTCAGATATCCACAGTGTCAAATTTGATTGGATGCTTGAACGTGAGTCATGCTTTAGGAATGCTATATCTTCTAGTCAGAAAAACACTTCAGTAGCGAGAATTCCCTTATTGGACTGTCCACTTGGTCTTGCTAAAAGAACGGATATTCACTGCAAAGAATGGAAATCTGACCGTGAATCACTAGGAGGAGCTCTTAGTTTATATACTGAAAGTGACTTGAGTATCATCTCTCCAGTCAGAAATTATAGGCATTTTGCTTGCCTTGATGAGCTTGACTTTTTCTGTGGGGAAGGGCCAAACAAGTCTACGCTGGCTTTATATATTGACCACACACGAGATGGAAGATACAGCTTACCGCAAACTAATTACCAAGGTATAGAGCAGAAAACTTATTTCAGCTCCTCAGATTCATGGATGGATGATGATAACTCCTGTCCTGAAGAATTGTTATGTTCATCCGATCTTCACAATGATAGAGAACCCAGGAGTCCATTACCTCTTCCTCACATGCCTATGCTAGCTTGGGATTTTGACAATAAGAAAGATGAAAAGAAGTTGTGGAGAACATCTTTGGTATCACCGGTAGTTGTTAATAAGAGTTCTTCATGTGGATTGTTTTCTTCTCCAAACTGTCCAAATAACAAAGAACTCGAAAATCTACTGCCTCTATCCTGTTTATCCAGTCATCACTACCATGAAGAATCAGAAAATTCGCTGCTTCTCTTAGATAAAGCTGGTTATCACAATGAATTTGGAGAAAATGTTCTTAAAGACAAGGATGATATAATACCATATTCTAGCCATATTCCCTTAACTTTATCATGCCTACCAAACTACCTCAACCAATCTGAAGATTGTCATAATGATACTGTATCAGGCTCTAACACATCTTTTTTCCCCAACCGTGACCACTTGTTAATGGAAAAAGAGTATAACCATACTCACAAGGAAGATCTCTATTACTCTGGACTTGTCCTTGATGTAGGATTGAAGTGTCTTCCAATATGGGATTATCCCAAAGAGTATCAACAGTTTAGTTTTCATGATCTCCAATTTCCTGGGAGGCTGGACATAGCTTCTCACCTGGCTAATGATGAATGTCAGGGTTACGTATCCAATTCTAATCATGGAGAAGCTCTTAATAAAGTAAGCATCCATGATAAGTCTTCGTTCTGCTTCCAGATGTCTCTGGACAGTGAAAAGGTTTGGCCCATGACCCTGAACAAGACAAGCTATGATGAATGTTCTGAAACTGAAAAATATTCAAACTCAGATGATAGTCAATGCAAAATAATAGATGTCCATAAGCAACGAAGTTTTGTTGAAACATTTGATTTTAGTTGCTAAGAACTTTAACGCGTAGTGGTGGTTTAATGTGAGTTTGTTTAGATATGTAGTATGCTCAACTTTGCAGCACTAGTCTCAAGATTGATGTAAACTTTTTCATTTTTAGAAAAGGGTACAAAATGAACTAATTTCTTTTGATAAGGGAATCAATGAAGGAAAGGTTGTCAACCCAACATACATGAGTAGTGGTAGATGTATCTTTTGTAAAACCGTTGTTTGCCTTGCATGACTGGTTTCACAAAGCGAAATTGGTTAAAGGGGAAATTTTATAGAAGTTTGATGGGCATAAACAGAAAGTGACATTACTCATTAGCTCTAGACTGAAGTCCCTTTTCCCTTTTTTGGAACAAGGTGAAAATATGGCCAAATCTAAGGTTATATATGTTTCGGCTTTTAAGACTCTATAGAGCATTTTTTTTATGAAGGCTCAAAAAATGTATCTTTGTGCTTCTATCAACTTAAATTGTGTTTATTTCTAAAATGTTTTTCACAAAAACTATTTTTAATAAAAGAATGAACAGAGCTATCGTAATTGGTCCGGACGTTGAAGATTACTCACCAAGTTGTTCAAATCAAAGAAAGCAAAAAAAAAAAAAAGAACTTAACAAAAAATGAAAATAAAAAACAAAGAGAGTAACGATTGGGAGGAGCCCAAATAGGAAAAAGTTGAACATGGGCCGGGGAGAGCCTACTCGCCCGCTCCGCACAATCTTGATAACCGTGAGTTCGTGACCCACTTTTACCGCACGAACCGTTCTGAAGTCTGAACCGCATCCACTTTGCCACGTTATCTGTCCATCCATTGTCTTATGAGGGAAAAAAAAAAAATTCTCAGAGCTCCCTAACTTTAATTTGATGCTGATTGACAAAAAAAAAAAACTTTAATTTGATGCTATCTTGCTGATGAAAAATGCTAAGAATATGTACTTATTTTGTGTACTTATATTAATTATATTTTAACATATGATAATTATTTTAAAAAATAAAAAATTATTAAATTTCTAAATAATTTTGTCACTTGTCAAAGTGTAATTGAAATGTATGCAAAAATATGTGCAACTTTATGTGACTATAGCATTTTTGTATGTGATTAGGTGTGTAGGAAAAAATCTCCTTATGAGGCTATCCCCTTGGCCATTATTTTGGGAAAAAAAAATTTATTTAAAATAATACCCTAAAAAAATTATTACAATAAAAATAACATATTTATTTTGAGTTTAGAGAAATATGAATTATTATTAGGGGATGTTATTTTTATTATTATAAATTTTAGAGGTATTAGTTTTGTGGTTTAAAAAAAAAATAATGCTTTATAAATTTGTCTTAAACTGAAGGAAAAAAAAAAGTCTTAAACTTATAAAAAAAAATTATTTTATATATTTTTAGTGTGTCGTGTAATTAGCATTTAGTAAATACGTTAAAAAGAGGGTAAAAATTTGAATAAAGTGATATAAAAAAAATGAAAATTTTTATACACGTATTTACATTATTATCATTTTTTTAATATAATCACAAATTAATGCCCCATCTCACTGTCCTACTAGAAAATATAAAGAATTCAATCAAGTGTCGTATCTGTTCTGTTGTAGAGCACACCCCAAGATTTCAATTTCCCTTAAAATTAATAAAATGATATCTCCTAGATTCATAAGGGTGTTTTAAAGAAAATGTTTAGGTTTATCTCATGCGTTATAATTATATTCTAACTTTTAACTTGCATATTTATTTTCTTTTTTCTTTTTATTTGGATGAATATAATAAAATAGTGATTAAAATATCACTCTAAATTGTGTTCCATAGTATTATTACTCACGTTTTAAAGCTCAACAAGAGAGTATAAAATTACTCAAAAATCAAAAAGTGACAATAAAATTGTAGCTCTTAACCAGTAAATTATAAGTTGCATTACTAATCTTCTTCTTCTTTTTTCCTCCTTCAAAAACCTCATATCATTCGTCCAAACAAATCAAACCAATACAAAACCAACATCGTGTGGATTTTATTTTATTTTACTTAGAATTTGTAATACAGTTCCAGCGACACGTTAAGATAATTACTGTTGCTTAAAAGTTTACTTCTTAACTGATCCAAAAACAGAAACTTTACTTCTTAACTGAACCCAAAAAAAAAAAGTAACCAATTTCCTTTTTAGAAGATAGAATATTCTGGTATAACATTTTTGTTTTCAAAGGCTAGCTTAGAAGTCATAACTGCCGTGGCTTATGAGAAACAAATGATAGTAACTTTGCATTGGTAAAATATATGTTCCGTAGAGTATATATGTTACAACTTTCATAAGTAGTAAAATTTAAGTTTATATTATTTGATAAATAAGGTGTAAAGCATAGAACATAAATAAAAGAAAAATAAATTCAAAAATTACATAAATAACACTCTAAAATTTATAATGATAATAAAAACAAACTCTAATAGCATTAAATATAACCTAAATGTTTGAAATTCAACATTAAATAAGTTTACATAATTAAATTTAAACTAAAATCGTGTCTAATTGTCGACATGGGAACTATTTTGTAGTTGCATATTTTAAGGAGTGTAGTAAATATTATTTTGCCAAGAAAAATAATCTATCCAAAAATATATAATACTTTTCCTTTGGCACACCAAAATATGTTTTTAACAAACAACAAATAAAGTTACTGCAAAATTAGCATTAAAAAATCTAGCTAGCTAATACAACACCAATTGCCATGCGCTCCCAAGTCTTCGTAGGAAGAGTTTGAAAAAAAAAAAACTTGAACCTCTTATTTTTAGTCTGTTATTAAGAATTTATGTCCTTGTTTAGTTATAATCAGTCTAAATCAGCCACCTCTCACTCTTTTACATAAAAAAAAAAAAAAAAAAAAAAAGCCCTTTGACATTTGGGGTTAAATAAGTTGTTGTATTTAACATTTTTATTTTTATATTACCTATTTTAATTGATTTTACTTTTTAACTTTTAAAAACATATTATTAATCTAAAAAAAAATATATTTTATGCATTATAATAATAACATATGTGAGAGAATTAAAAATAATATGCTATATAATAAAAAAATTATACTATACAATTAAATTTTTAATAAAATGAATTATCATATATAATTATATAAAATGTAGCGCCAAAATAACTATTTACCTTGTGGCCAAAAATTTGTACCTACCCACCACCCAGTCAAAGTGATTTTATTTCAACCTTTTCTTAGCAAAGCCAAATAAAAAAGTTAAAAATCAGATCCATAATTTTTGGTAATAATTTAGCCAATGAATCAACATGTACAGTAATGAACCAAAGGAGAGAGAGAGAGAGAGAGAGAGAGAGAGGCGCAAGGTCACGGGGACTCGGGGAGGGTCATTTTCGCATTAGTATGAATTCGAATCCTATCAGCTACAGAACATTGGCAAAGCATCAAAGATTTGTGTGGCCCTCCGATCCAGATTTTTGTCACAGTGGGTGGCTTTGCACTTGTTATAATCCACTTTATAAATATCGACCTGCATCTGCATGGACATGCTTCATCAAAGTTTACTGTTTTAAACTCTATATTTTATATATAATTCATTATTTTCATACATTTTTAACGTATATTTCTTAAAATACATGTGTTCATAATATAAAGATGAAAGAAAATTAACATTCATATATATATATATTCAAAATATTACTAAAAAATATATATATTTAACACATTATAAAAATGAATATAACATATATTTATTGCATTTTAAGAATAAAATTATATATAAAATAGAGTTATATTATATTACATCTTAATTTTTATTGTTTAGAGTTATAATTAAGGGTGATTATTTGCATAATTTTTTATTTTTTATCAGCTAATATTTGTTGTTGGAAAGTACTATCTATCACCCTACTTATATTTGTCGTATCTGTTAATAATATTTGTTTTATGTATGTTATATTGCTGTATACCTTTGTATCAATAATGAAAGATTTAACCTTACTCATCACTACTGGTCAAGTTTCAACTTCCATTCTATAGTTTAAAATTTTTAGATGGAACACCAACTCGATGGCCAAACTTTTTAAGCGGTACTTAATTTTTTTAAAATAAAAAAACAGCATTTTTAAAATTTATAAACACAAAAAATCAACATTTATATTTAACTATATGTTTTTACTATTAAGAAAAGTATGGTTATTTATATTAGTGTTACTTTTTGTATTTTCTCAAAAAAAAAAAAATTAAGATGGTAAATTTATCATTATTAAATGTCACTTTACAATTGTTAAATATTTGTATTCTAGTTATGTTTAATTTGAAAAAAAATAATATATTAATAAAATAAATTAATCATATAATATAATTTATTTTAAATTAACAAATTTTTATAAATAATAGACTAAATGACATTATTTTTAAGATTAAACAACACACTTTTGTGATATTTTTCTCTTAAAAAAATGGTAATTTATTAACAAGTTGTGGCTGGACACCACAAAGCTCATTTGAGCATATAAAAATTATAGAATGCGAGTGGGTGTATGAGTAGATTATTTTAAAAAAAAATTGTAATTTTGTTAATTTATAGTATTTTGGAAAAAGTTACAAATCATGACCATAACTGTTTAATTATATAAAAATATAAGATATCATCCGAGAACTTAATTAACCTAATTTCCACCACAACAAAATTGATAAAAACATTTAAATCTATTCGTAAATCATAATTAGAGTTTTAAGTATGCTCGAAGGCCCTCGATGTCTTGGTGTTTAATTATGACTTATGAGCAAAGAAGTTTTTGTTAATATTTCTCAAAAAAAAAAAAAAAATTGTTTATTAATCATAATGTTTGGTGGCTGGCAGGTCCATGTAATGAAAAGAGAAAACTTATTTTTATTTTATGTTGATGTATACATCCTTATCATGTATTGGTACGGGACTTTGAGTATCTTATTGAATTAATGTTCTAAAATTATCATTTTTACTATCAATGAATAGTTTGTTTAATTTAAATAAATATATGATTTAAAATATTTAAAAAAAAAAATTTGTTGTCAGATTGCTAATTAAATCCAATAAAATTATTTGTTGAGTATTCAAATTCAATGAATCAATCACATTCTTCGTTATTTCTATTTTTTCAACTTTCTCCACTTTTTCATCTCTCTTTCTTGCCTTGATATGATTTTTCACTTACTATGGCCTCAAGCCATGTGGGTAATTAAATGGGTTACCCTCATTATTAACTCCATTTATGATTCAAAATTAACTACTATCCAAGTTCATAATGACTGAAACAGCACTTGCTCATTATGTCTCCGGTCTTTTTCTTTACTTATATTATTTGAAAGAATTTGAATTAAGATTTCAGCTCTTTTAAGGAGAAAATTTATGGTTTACTTATAATCAGTTGGTTTTACAAAACAATTTGAATTTCAAAAGGCTTCATATCTTTTATCTTGTGTTAGATAGACAAGTGGTCTGGCAACTAAAATCACATCTTCCTTCCTTTCCATTTAAACTTATAAATTTGAATCATATCAATTTTATTTTTTTAAAAATAATATCAGGTACCCAACCTATAACGTAAAAAAAAAAAATAGAAAAAAGAGTGATATGGTATAAAAAAAATTGATATAGTGTCACAGTGATTCAAATTTTAGTGTTATGAGGAACCCAAAAAAAAAAAAAAAAAATATATATATATATATATATATATATATATATATATATATATATATATATATATATATATATATATTAACCTAGTTGAATCTCTTGGTAATTTAAATAGTGTGGAGTTTCGACTAAATTCCACAAGTGATGATTATATAAAAGAAAAGAAAAGAAAATTGAAGAATTAATAAAAGATTTGGGCCCGGCGCATGTGGCCCAAAAGTATCTCTTAAATATTCCATTACGTGCATCACCCGTTAATGAATAATGACCAATAAATACTAAGGTGCAAATTGGATATGTAAATTTTGTTAAATTTTATGTGCAACATTGAGATATTGAAAACGGAAAAGAAAAAAAATCATACATAAGAAGCGTATAGAAAATTTACATACATGTAATCAAATGAAGTTGATTATAATATCATTTCAACAATGAATTTATATGATTAGCACTATATGAGGGAAAGTAAAAAAAAATATAAATTACTCAAAATAAAATGTGCATATTAATATGATTAAATTATATTTGGTGAATTTTGCCTTTTACTTTTCTAAGTCCACTTAGACGGGCTATGGGTTATTTGTGTCATTACACTTTTGTGTGATCGTTCTCTACTGTCTCTCAGCACGTTAGTTGAGAGACAGAGACGAAAGAGAATTTGGTGAACACAATAGCTCATAATCAGCCGAGAACTACTACAAAAAGTAAGCAACGATAAGTACAAGCAATTTCTGTAAATTAATAAGCAACACTTTCGACGCTAAAGACAAGTTTATATTTTTTTATTTATATATAGTGTATCGTATAAGTCTAACTCTAAGGGTGTAGGCCCATTGAAATTGATTGTTTTTATTCTACTCTTGTCTCTTGTTAATTTTTCTTAATTCGTAACTTGCAATTAAATTATGCAATTTTTTTTCTTTCTTTATTTATTTTATCATAAAAAGACACTTTTTCTCTAATAATATTATCCTCAATGAACCTTATTAATTATTTTGTATATTTTTGCTGTCTTGGACTCGTAATCTTGTATATATAATTTTAATACGTTACTAATTGAATTATCTTATTATTAATTAAATTATACATTTAAGTTATGCATCTTTTCTATCTAAACCATTGTTATACAAAATATAAACAAATTATAATCTGACCGGAAAAAAAAATTATAAAGGAATCTTCATATTTTACTAACTAAAGACTAAAGTATGAGGGAAAATAATTGTACCAATTAAAAATACCTGGAAGGATTAAATTAAAAAGGCTAATGTAATCCATGGCTATCTAAAAAATAATTTCTCCATGATGAGTAGGTGTAAATGTGTGATTGGGTTTTTAAAAGGAAAAAAATAAATTGTCCCACAGTTCTTTATTAGGTTGGTCCAAGTTGTCCACCTTATTATATTTATTATTTATTATGAGACTTTCTTCAATCATACATTGTTCATTTGTGCTTAAATAATTTGTATTGCTAAAAACTTTTTTTTTTTTTTTTTTTTTAGATTTGCTAAAATTTTATACACACAGTTTTTTGTCTAAAAAGTAACAAGGTAATAAAACAATGTTTTTCAGTTATGTTTTGTATATCAATATAGTATCGAGAGGTGTTATTAATAGTACAATTTGGTCCTGTCTGATTTTTAAAATAATTTGCAAAACCGATCAATTGTTTGACTGTGATAATACAATTTGAATATTCTTTTTTTTTTTTTTTTTTTTTTTACATTTAAGATATATTTTTAAAAGATAATTATAAAGGTTTGATTTGTTGGGTGCGGTTATTTAGATTAAATATATTATCAAATCGAAGTGGATTGTAGTATAATAAAAATAAATTAAACTGGTACGATCTAACTTAATTTTACATTTTAATTCAATTTATCTTGTTTCACCCCTAATACTGTCCAAGGATAAAATTGTTCGAGAAATTTTGCCAAATTTTCCGTTTGTTTAAGGGCTGACAAATATGTGGATGCAAGTGCTCCAAATCTACGATGGGTAAAAATACTAATAGAAAATTATCAAAAATAATATTTTTAAAATTTATAATAATAAAATTAGCGTTTTAATAATATTAACGTTTAATTTAAATGTAAAATATTAAATGTTTAATATTGAATGAGTTTAAATTGTCGTTGTTTAATTTCAATTGAATGAGTGTTAAAAAAAATAATATATTAATCATTTTTTTAAATTATAAAAATATAAATATAAATATAATATATATTAATTTTATTATTATAAATTTTAAAAAATATTATTTTCTTTATTTTTCCTATGCTAAAAATCCTTTCAAATTTTAAATGGTTCTGATTTTATTTATTAGTTAAGGACATTGCTTTTTTCTTTTCTTTTATGCTGTCAAATTGGTTGGTAGATTACTATCTTTCATTAGTATTTGAATGTAGGGAAACAACGTCAATTAATTATGATCATACTATATAAAAAAATTTCCTTTATTTATTTATTTATTTATAGGATACTAAGTATATTAATTATTAAAAAATGTATTAAAAATTTCATAATTTTGTTTACCAAATATATAACAATTAGATCTATGTGAACAATTTTTAACATTTTTTTTTTAAGTTTTGGAATTTTAATTTATTTTTTAATAATTAGTAAACTTATAATGTGTTATTTATAAAATGATAAATTTTTATATACTTTAATTATAATTAATACATCATTGCTATCTTTTGTCTACTTTTTTTGCTAATTAGTTATCACATTATATATAATAATGAATTTCTTATGAACATTTTTTTTTTTCAAAATGGATAATTTTAAATAGTTTAAAATACTTTCAAAATATTTTCAACAATTTTTATAATAAATGATTTCAAAATTTTAAAAATTATTTTTTTATTTTTTTAAAAAATTAAGTAATTCAGATAAATAGTTTAAAATACATATTTATTTCATAAATTAATTATTAAAGTATAGAGTTTTAAGTACAGGTTTTAAATACATATTTTGTATGATATAATCTTCTTTTAAGTACAGAATTTTATTTTTAACTCTTCTAAAAAAAAAATGAAATTTTATTTTAAAAATGAACATAAATAAACATATATTTTTTTGTGTTAAAAAAAAATGAACATATATTTTTTTCACTAAGAAAAATTAAAAAATAAAATCAATTTAATCATTTATGATGAAAACTTGAACATTGACACGATTAATGATGAAATTTTAACAACTAAAAAGTAAACAACTTATTTCTAAGTCTTTGTATAATTAAACATTGACACGATTAATGATGAAATGTTATGTGTAGGTATACATTTTAATACATCAATTTTGGTAGAAACTTTAGCATGATTATTATTATTATTATTATTAGCTTAAATGATAATGATTTTATTTAATAATTTCATTATTGATAAATGAAAACTTGAATATATAATCATTTTAAATAATATATTAATATTTTTTAAAAAAAATAATGTATTATACACTTATGTACTCATTTACATCAAACAATCTCAAGCATTTGATCATCACGAGGATAAGCCCTGCAAATCATTTACAATAATAAATAGTACAATTATAATTACAACATCAATTAAAGGATGTAGAGGCTTTGTAATAGAAAAATTGCATAATTTGAATTTGTGTTCTCTACGGTGAAATAATGAAAACAATAAATTTTGGAAACATCTACTTGCCATTTAAATATAATTTAATCCTTTTTATTTCATTGTTATCCAAATATTTAATTATTAACCAACGAATGGAGCAAGTGAGATTAAATTTTGGAAATACTTTATATAGAAAATCTGTCTTGTTTTTGCCTTAAATGAATCTGTTGAGGTAACTATTAATCAATTTACGTGATAATCCCATAATTTAATTAATAATCTTGGTAGACGAACTCTAACTTTTTCGTCTGATTTTTCATTTTATCACATAATAAATGTTTTAGTTAAAAATGATTTTAATATAAGAAATTATACATTAAAGATAGAAAATAAAGAAATCCGAAATTGCCTCGTCCGTAATCAGTTTCAATGTACTATAAAATGGAAAAGAAAAGGAAAGTTAAAATTCACGAGAACAAAACCAAAAGTTCTGACAATCGATTCAGAACATGAACATTTTTTTTTCTTCTTTTTACACTATTTTTATTAAAATAATGAGTACAATAATAAAAAAAAAAATATATATATATATATATATATATATATATATATATGTTTAAGAACTACTTACCTCTCGGTATATTAAAAAAAAAAATCCAGAATCTTTAAAAATGTAGTTAAAAACTATAAAGGTTCAGTTATTAGCGAAAAAAAAAAACTTAAAAGGTTCAGTAAATAGAAGGCTGGAAATGCTGCAATATTCAGAAACCTATAAATAAATAGTCCACTCGTATATTTCATCTTATCCCTATTCAGTAATAAGTCTAAGGGTAATTATAAAATTATTCTTGATTTTTTTTTTTTAACTTTAAATGATAAGTACCTATTTTAAATGTGAAAAATAAGAGCTGAATATTGAATCTTTGACCAAACACACCACGTTTAAAAATATAGGCACGTTCGTTAATTTTCTAAATATTATAATAAATCTCCCTTTAATAATATTTTACTTGAAAGTTTTTACACAATTAAATTAACTCAAAATTTAAAGAATAAAAAAATTTAACTAATCTAAAACCTAAAAATCATTTAGCAATTAAAAATAAAAAGCAACTCTTTTAAAAATGTACCAACAAGCTTGTATCTCAACAGCATATAGTTCATTTAAACATATAAAAAATTTGAGTTTGAGTTTTAATTATAAATATATGAGTAGTGTAATTATTTAAAAAAAAATTATTATTAATGTCCTTCTCTCTTACTAATTTTAACTTTTGGATTTAGTTGGATTGCAAATTATAATTTGACGTTGGTTTTCTTTTGTTGTTAACTATTGATGGAGTTTGATAGATTATATTTATAGTATTAATAGTATGTTTATAGCTAATTTGAAAATTATGTAAATTTTCTATTTTTTAAGTGTTCATTGATTGATGATGTGTATTGGACATAATTTCTTTATGTTTCGATTAGTTGTTTATTACAGTTTAAGATTCTGTTTAAATTTTAATTATTTACTGTTTTTAGTAAAGTGTAATGTTAAACTAATTTCATGATATTTTAGAAATTATAGAAGGTGTTTTTTTTTTTTTTTTTGGGTTCATAAATAAATGGTGCTTGATATTAGAAGAAAGTTCAAGAGTCTTTATTGATAATTACCCATAAGATTAAAGATTGATATTCATTAGAAATTTATAATAGAAAGTTAGGTATATATAGCCATGTTTACAACAATTATAATTTTTTAATTTTAAAATTAAATTTTCAATTTTAATTTAAAAAAATAAATAAAAGTTATTTGATAACTAATTTTTAATTTTAGTTTTTAAAAAATATAAATTAAAAATTAAATATAATTGTTTAATAATCAACTTACAATTTTTATTTTTCTAAATTTAAGGTCTAAATTAGATACACTTCAAAATTAAATTTACAACTTAATTTAATCAAATAAGATAAATTATAATTATTACTATAAAAAAAAAGTAAGATAAATTATAATTATAATCAATAAAAATTATATGATTTAATTACATTGTATAATCATTTTTGTATACAAAATTTTATTTTTAACTATTTTAAGAAGGGAAAAGTACATGTTTATTTTTCTTATAACATAAATAAATATATATTTTTTAATATTATAAAAAAATAAACATATACTTTTTTTATTAAGGATGATTAGAAAAAAATTAATTAAATAACATAATCATTTATGCAATATATTAGATATTTATTAATACAAATGTAGTTATCAACTGCCTTCCCACATATAATGAATTGTCATTTCATCTTAAAAATTAAAATTAATATCAATAATATACTCCAAAGTTTGATATCTAAGTTACTTATTGTAATATTTTTTTTTATTTTAGTTTTGCTATAAAATATAATAGAGTAAAATAGGATAATAAATTCAAGACTTAATTATTCAATTAATTCAAAATTTTAAGCAAATTTATACATATGTTCCTAATTTAAATATCACATTTTAGTTTTAAAATTTATAAAATTTCATAAAAAAATTCATAAATTTTTAAATCATACAATTTAGTCTAAATTTTTTTTAAATTTGCACATATGATTTAATTAGGCTATTAAAATATGTATTTATAAATTAAAATTTTAAAACTTATCTTCAAAGTTTGATATACTAAATTTTATGATTTAAAATTTAAGGATATATATGTGAAGATTTTAAAGTTTGAAAATTACATTGTACGTTTTAAAATTTTGGAGTTTATTTACAAGTTTAGTTAAAATTTTGGAATTAATATTGTAATTTAAGCTAACTTTAATAACTTATTAATAAATGAAGAAAAAAATATAGAGTGATGAAAGACATTTTATAGCAAGAAGAACAAACTTACAAGGGAGATTGAGAAAAATATATATATATATTTGATTAGCAGAAGGTGAAGGAAAGTGATAGATTTATATTATATTTTTTTCTTTCCAAGGATTATATTTTTAAATTTATTTTCTTATTTTTATAAATTTAAATTTTATCTAATACTTGTTTAAAATTATCCAATTTCTTATAAAAATACCATTAAAATATTATATTTAACAATTCATACTAATAATTGTCTGTATTTGATATTATTTTAAATTTTTAAGATCGACTGATCTAATAATATATTTGTAAAAAAATATGTAAATTATCACCATTAACTAATAAAAATAATACCATTTTTTTAATTAAGAAAAATATGGGCTAATATGAAGTACTCTTTTTAATTTAGAAGAGTAAAATTTGTTATGTAACTGGGATTGTATTAGTGTTATAATACATATTTTCGTATTTTTTTTTCTTGTTTGAGTAATTAAGTGATTAAATATATAAATTTATATCATATAATTTAATTAATATTTATTAATAAGTAATTTTCAATCACTTTATTATTTTAAATTTAATTAATAATTATTTCATGTATATAATAATTTAATACATAATAAAAATTATACATAATCTTAAATTAATAATAATATGTTCATAAATATTAATAAAAATTTTAAATTAGAAAGAAAAAAAAAAAGAGCATGCTCTCTCCTCCATAAATAATACCTTAGCAATACTATATCCAATTAGATCATTTTGCGCGCTATCTCCCTTTAACTCTAACGCTCTCTGTAATCAGTATTTAGGGAAGAATTCTCAGAAAAAGAAAAAAGTATTTAGAGAAGGGGGGAAGGGGAAAAAAAAAAAAAAACCCGTAATCGAAACTCATAAATCAACCACAATGAAGCAAAAGCATTTGAAGTCCGACACACACACAGAGTCGGTGGAGAGAGAGAAGCACAACACAAGTAGTCACTGCGAAGAAAGAGTAACCCTGTAACCAAAACTTCCCAACCTCTCTTTATTTGTTTCTCTCTGTTCCCCTTCACTCGTTCTCACAGAGTTAGAGAAACGGTGCTGCTGATCTGCTCGACTCGTCAGATCGGACAGGTATCTGGAGAATCTCCGGCCACATTGTCACCGGATTTTTAGGTACTAACGGCTATTCCTGGTTTCAGTTCTCTGTACCTCTATTCTTTCTGGCACCTCCCTCTCTCTGCAAAAAAAAAAAAAACTAATTAACATGTGTATTAGTTTATTAGCTCTAAATTAGTTTTCAATTGGCTTGTGTCATTATTTTGCTGAATTTTTGCGTTTCTTCGATCTCAAACTTTATGAAGCTTTTCCTTTTGCTGCTGATTGGATTTAATTTTCTCTCTCTAAATTTGCATTGCGCCTTTTGGCTGTTAATTGTAATCATAGCAGCTTTTTTAGTATAACCTAGGTTCTTTGTTTTTGTTACAATCTAGAGAAATATTTCTTTTTTAACATTATGTGCACTATTATCCTAATTGATTTTTTCCCCCAAATGTTGATTCATTTATTTATTTATTTTTGCTTAATAGTTCTTGTGGACCATCTGTTGGTAACTTTACAATTTAGTGGGTGTTGCTTAAAGTTAATGTGATTTCTTTGACAACTTTATCTTTGTTTCCCCCTCTGATTTATGATGGGCTATGGTGAATGATTATAAACTTATAATGATATATTTTTTTGGTCCTGTATGGTGATATTGATTTGCTTTACTTCTGTTGCTTAAGAAGTTTGTCTACTGGGCTTGAAGTGAAAGCATAAATTGATGTGATATTTCAAATTAAAATGCCGAATTTAGCTCTGTATTGCTGTCCCTGTTTTGCTCATATATCAAGGCTATTTTTGCTAGTGTTTGAATAAACTTCCCTCTCTCTCTATATCTGTATCTCTCTCTCTCGCCGTCCCTTTTATTCCTGCGACTTTGAGGTTTATGCCTCAACAAGACTACATCACTTTCCTTTTTCTTGGGATAAATAACGATTCTTGAGCTCAAAGATTTTAGCTTTCCATAAGGAGGCCTGTTTCAAATAGTAAGTGTACAAACTCTTTTGATAACCTTCAAAAGTTATTCTCCTTTTTTCAATTCCCTCATTCCTTGTTTTTTGCCTGACCTAAAGACCTTGCAGTCACTCTCTTCTGGCTTGAATATATATATATATATATATATATATATATATTTTTTTTTTTGGGTTGTTGTGACCTGCCCTTTTATTATAGAATGATGATTATTTTCGATATAGTTACTCTCTAGAATTCTTTTTGAGTTCTGACTAAAAAAGAATTGATGAATTTAAGTTTCTTAGGAATGTTGGTATGCAGGCATTGAGATGAATTTATCCAAGTCATGAAAGCTCAAAACAGAGAGAAGCCCATCCCGGGATGCTTAGGAAGGATGGTGAACCTTTTTGATTTGAGTACAGGGGTTGCTGGAAACATGCTACTGGCAGACAAACCTTATCAATGCCTTGATGGTAATTCCAAACATAAGCGCTCACACACATGAATATTTTACTCACTGATGGACATCTCTTGGATTTGTGAATCAAAATCAAAAGTAGATTGATATCCATGTTAATGATCAGTGCATTGGTTTTATGTGCTAGTTAAAGTTAAAGAATGTATTAGTCTCTGGATAACCTGCATGCTATTGTTCTTGAAGATTTATCATTTTCAGTGTGTATATAGGCATAGCTCTCTCTTTCTCTCTCGCGCCTCCCTCCAGAAAAATTAGAAAGAAAGGGAAAAAAATGTTGGTTAATTTGAAAAGATAGTTTGTCTGCTAGATAAATTTTTTAAAGCTGAGATGTGTTATTTATAAATTGCTTATATCTATCTGTTTCTTGTAAAGTATTCTCGTAAATTTTAGCATTAAGTTTTAAAAACAGCGGTAACAATCCTTTTGTTTAATTCTGTATAATACAATCCAATACTTTAATTGTTGACATAATTTGATTTTTTGATAGGATCTTCACTCTCAAGACGTAGATCAGATGTCACTAGGCTGGGTTCCTCGTTTGGGGAAAAGATAGAGGACAAACAGGTGATTATCAAAAGATTTATTCTAAATATTGCAGTGGTAGAACAGTAACAATAGAATAATACTTCACTGCAAATTTTATGCTACTCTTTCTCATAAAATACTCTAATGAGTTCTGATTAATATATTTGTCAGATTGTTTCCAAGTTATGGAGAACCTCATCAAACAAGAAAGCTAACGGGACACCTATGAAGATGCTTATAGACCAAGAAATGTCAAAAGAAATGGAGTACATAAACAGCCCACCCAATGTCGTTGCCAAGTTGATGGGACTTGATGCATTTCCACAGCAGCAGCTTCATTCAGCTTCTCAAAGATGCAATATGAACAACTACTCAAGAACTATATTCACTAATTCAGAGATACCTTCAGGTTGTTGGCAGGAAGAAGATGGCTTGTCAGAGAGGATACTTTATGAATCCCATCAATCGCCCAGGCAGAATGAATATAAAGATGTTTATGAAGTATGGCAGCAACCTCAAAACTCAACCAACTTAAGAAATAAATCACCTCAAAAAGGAAGGTACAATGAGAACATTGATGACAAAAAAATGGCCCTCGTTCGTCAAAAGTTTGTGGAAGCAAAACGTCTGGCTACAGATGAAAAGCTTCGCCAGTCCAAACAATTTCAAGATGCTTTGGAAGTTTTAAGTTCAAATAAGGATTTATTTGTCAAATTTCTTCAAGAACCTGACTCTTTATTTTCCCAGAATCTGCATGATTTACAGTCTGCTCCTCCTCCTGAGACTAAGCGGATCACTGTTCTTAAACCTTCAAAGATGGTTGAAACTCACAAATTTTCTGGAACAGGGAAGAGGAGTGAGAAGCAAATAAAAAAATCAACCCACACGGGTCAGGATGCTGTTTGGGGCATAGACAACCCCAAACATTCCCCAATTCTTGCCAATCAGAAGTTTAACGAATATCCTATTCAGCCGACTCGAATAGTGGTATTAAAGCCTAGCCCTGGGAAGACTCATGAAATCATGTCAGTAGTTTCCTCACCTATCTCATCCCCAAGAGTATTACATGGAGAAAACATCTATGAGGGACTAGAAGATGATGATGATGACGCACAAGTATCAAAGGAAGTGCCTCAAGAGATTGCCCGGCAGATGGATAATAAATTAACGGATCAACGCAGGGATGAAACTCTCTTTTCTTCTGTGTTTTCCAATGGCTATACTGGTGATGAGAGTTCATTTAACATATCTGAAAATGTGTATGCAGCAGGGAATCTGAGTGATTCAGAAGTCCTGTCACCATCTTCCAGGCATTCATGGGATTATATCAATAGGTTTGGCAGTCCAATTTCTTCATCCTTTAGCCGCGCATCATGTTCTCCAGAGTCATCTGTATGCAGAGAAGCAAAGAAGAGACTCTCTGAAAGATGGGCCATGATGGCGTCAAATGGGAATTCCCAGGAACGAAAACATGTTCGTAGAAGCTCAAGTACATTAGGGGAAATGCTTGCTCTTTTAGATACAAAGAAGTGTGTCAATTTGGAGGATGAGGGTGGTATAAAGGACCAAGAATCAAGGGAACCACGTTCTTACTTGACTACTGACTCAAATAAAGAGGGTGTTGAAAATTCTCCTAGAGGTCTTCTCAGGTCAAAATCTGTACCTGTATTGTCGACAGTATACGATGGCCGACTGAATGTTGGAGTTTCAGTTCCAACATCTAGCAAGATTGATGTTCCAAAGGAGATGGCTAAAGCAAAGAGTGTAAAATCATCATTGAAAGGAAAAGTTTCAAGCTTGTTTTTCTCTAGGAACAAGAAATCAAGTAAAGGAAAATCTTTATCATCTCAAGCCAGAGTTGAGTCGCTATCTGCCTCTTCTGAAAGCGCAGGATCACCAGTTTCATCTATTCAAATTAGTGATGCTGCATCGCAGTGTGTTAATAAGAGTAGCCTCGAAGAGTATTTGTCTACAGCTCCATGTGGATCATCAAACAAAATATCCCTAGATGTAACCAGCTTAAGTCTTAAAAAAGGAGTCCAACCAGAGGTATACCTGCGTTTTAAAAAATATCTCAATGCATTGTTTATAAACATTTTTGATATTCTTTAATAATATATTTTTTTACTTGCCTGATTCTCTTGGTCAAAGTTTGATATATATTTGGAACAGGCTTTAAGTTAGATTGTACAAAAGTGGTGGCATCGTTTTTGACATTATTCATTCATGTGTCTATCCACATTGTAATAAATGAATCAAGAATTATCATGAAATCATAGGAGGAATGGTTAAGGATGGATTTCCATGAAGCTGTTCATTTCTCAAGTTAAATTGGTAATTTGAGAATGCTTTAGAAATGGCACTGGATGAATTACTCCAAATTGCTCCTTTTAATTATTTTTCAGTTTTCTGGAACTTCTTGATGCCTGAAATTTCTTCATTAAGATTGTTTCTAATAGTTCTCATACACTCTGCAGACAGGGCTGTCTCTTGCAAAGGATGTGCTGCTTGCAAATTTAAATGACAATCAGAATCAGCCGAGCCCAATCTCAGTGTTAGAGCCACCATTTGAAGAGGATGGCAAGATAACTCAAGAATCCTCTGTTCTTGTTAAGGCAGAACAGAAAGGTGAGTTCTTTATCCAGCTCAACTCTTTCTCTCTCTACATATAAATATGTATAATACCTTACTCATTTATAGAACTGGTTTCTTGCTTGTTTCAACCCGGTACATGTTAAAACAGGAAGACAAGTCCTGAAATCTAATTTGATTGACAAATCACCACCCATAGAATCAATTTCAAGGACTTTATCGTGGGATGACTATTGTGCTGATACATCTACATCATTTCCATTAAAATCCTCACTAGGTTCCACAGTCGTTCAGGAAAAAAATGAAGATTGGCATGTGTCTGTTGAAACTCTTTTATCCGTAGCAGGCCTAAATGGGGAAATGTCGTATGACTCATTTTTTGCTAGATGGCATTCACTTGATAGTCCATTAGACCCATCTTTAAGAGAGAATTATGCTAACGTGAGTGACAAAGAGCCTCTGCGAGAAGTAAAGCGAAAGCAACTACGGGCAAGTAGGAAGCTTGTATTTGATTCTGTTAATACAATCCTAGCAGAGATCACTGGTTATGGGTTCCATGGAGGGATAAGGGGGAGGTCATGTTGCGGGGTCCGAGGCAGTTGCTTGGAGAGTGACTCACCTATATTAGTGGATTGTGTGTGGACCCAAATGAAGGAATGGTTTTCTGAAGAGGTGAGCTGTGTTTCAGGGGATGTTCGAGATGGGGACCATAACAGCCTGGTGGTCGAGAGGGTGTTAAGGAAGGAAGTTGTGGGTGAAGGGTGGCTTGGGCAAATGACATTGGATATAGATAATTTAGGAAAGGAAATACAGGGGAAACTGCTTGAAGAGCTTGTGGAGGAGGCTGTGGTTGACTTGACAGGCAGGATTTGACAGAAGGTATTCAATTTCTTTTGAAACTTAATTTAATTGTAACTCTTATTATTTGTGTATTTTAATTAAACGACGATGGTCCAAAAATATGCTAATTGTTTAATGATTCAAATGTTTTAAGGTCAATCATTTGATAAATTGTTAATTGTTCTGCTACGTCTGCATAAATGTTGTGCAGCTGGTCTTTCGTGGGTTTTATTTTATATGGAACTTTGGCCACCTAGTTCAACCAATGTGGTAGAACTAGCCAACATTACAAAAAGACGTCAAAAAATGTATCTTAATTTTATCTTATTAGAAACTCGTCATTTTCTTCCGAATTCCTAAACTAGTGCGAAGCGAAGTGATCACGAACATATCAAAAAATTTGAATTGTACTGGTTATTGGCTTTTGTGCTTTATAATCTTCCATAAAAATTTCGAAGTTATGTGTAAACTAATTGTGAATTTTCATGAGGTTATTAGCGTCCTCATGTTCTTACTCTATATTGCCCCTTTCATATATTAGGAATACATATACCAGTTGGCATAACTGTGGTCCAAAGCAATTAATTTGACGTATGAGTTCCAATGTTTGTCGGAGTATTACATTAATTTTTGCTGGGTTTCTCGTGCATGCTTGGTGGCTTGGTGCTTACCAATTCATGAATTAAAAAATATATATAATAAATTAATTGAATATCTTTGGGTCACCAAATTAATCGAATCTTTTTTATTTATTTATTTTATTAAGTCTTAATCGAATCTTTGAAAAATACACGAAAAAATTAATAATAAAAAAATTCAATTCAGATTTGATTTTTTTTTTAAGGGAAATAAAAAAGAAACTAAAATTTTGTTTACTTATGCTTTTTTTCGAAAGTTCATTGATAACTTTTAAAAAGTTGAAAGACTACAAGTATATAACTTAAAATTTTAGAACTAAAGTGTAAATTCGATAAATTATATGATTTATAGAGTTTTGATCGGCAAATAGTCACCTAACACAAAATCTCAACAGAAGTTTCTTTATGTAGAATATGCCAATACTATTTTCTTTTAGAAATTACTCTTCCTCTTTGGCTAAAAATTTATATATTATTTGTATAATAAAATATCAGTCCATAGTTTAATTGATTTTACATGATTTGGTCCTCCCGGAAAGAGGTGTAGTTATAACATTTCCCTAGTTTGTTTTTCTTAAATACATCATATTAAATATCTTGACCGTATAATTTATAAATAATTATACATTTAGTTATAAAATTAAACTATATTATATAATATAAATATAATACAATTATGTAAAATAATTGTACAATAAAAAAGATATGAATTTAAATTTTACTGGACAATTAATTAATCTATCTGAATTTTTAAATATAAAATTATATATCTTAACTTTTTTTTTTAATCTCAAATTAAATATAATTTTTTTTATTTTTAAAAAATGTAACAAAAATATAAAGATGAACTAAATATTCATTTAAATAATTTTTTAATAAAAAACTATATTAAATATAAATTATTTTAGTAAAATCTTACTATATTATACAACTTATCATTAAATAATATACAAATTAATTATAATACAATTCAAAATAACTTACTCTAATATTATAAAGTGTACCCGTTAGATCAATAATTTGTGTGAAAAATATTCCCCATTCTTTTAACATCCCACATATGTAATTAAATACATACTTTTTAATATTTTATTGTTAAATTAAATACAATAAAAAACAAAAAAATAAAAATGGCTCAATGCATCCCACTTTAGTCACGCTGCTCGTGAGAAATAGATTAGTATTGTCGTTGCCAATGCCGCTGCTGCCACCAGTTGAGATCGTCGAACCGAAATTTTGTTTCCTCAATCACTGGTGGCACCACTGCTATTAACTCTCCAGAAAACTGCTATATGTAATTTTTTTATATTTATTTCTTTGAAATGAAACCTCCACCGCTACGATCGTTGTCGCCGGCAACTTCTCAAGCTGAATTCTGTAAGCTTTCACTAGTACTCACATCCTACAATACACCAGAATGTTCGTTTTCTCCCCAAATATTAGAAAACGAACGAAGGAGTGCAGAGGTAATAGTCAAATTTTTTTTAGTATGTTCAACGTACCAGGTTCGAACATATGTAATACGTTTATTAAACGTTGCCAAACATTTTTCAAAAGTTCAACATGCCAGAACATATGTAAGACATTAGTTTAACATTGCTGAACATTTTACTAACGTTCAAATGATTACATTAAATATTTTGAAAATGTTCAACAGGACATGCCGAACATACACTAATTGTTCATATATGTTGAACATTTACAAATTTTACATATTTTTTGGACAAACATTTTTAAAATGTTCATCAATTATTGTCGAACGTATTACAAGTGTGCAGAAATATTCGCCGAATAGATTTTAAACCTATTGATTTTTAATTTTCTGTGTAGATTAATCTTTCTGGAAATGATGATGATCACTTTCCGCATGTTGATTTCAGCAATTTATTTGACACAGATAGGGTGAGTATCTTATATTTTAATTAATTGATTTAAATTTAATTACAATTTGATAAATGTAAGCATTTTTTATAGGTTTTTTCGTCAAAAGAAGACTTAATTGAATGAATAAAATATACAGGAAAACAAAATAGAATGGTTATTGTAATGAAAAAATCTGAGTTAGGTTAATTTGAAACATAGAAGACTAAGAATAGATTTTACTTATGAAAGAAGTGGACATTACAGGTCAATGAAATAACCTTCTAAACTACCAAAAAAGAAGAAAAAAGTTGATATACACACTAGGATAAATAAATGTAATCGTCTATTTTTTTTTAAGGGAAGAATGTATTAAAATAGTAATAAATGGATGGTAAAAATTGTTTGTAGCATGCATAACTATTATTTGGTCATGTAACTCTAGTTTTATTAGTCATTTCATTTTACTTCTTATTATGTGTTGCCTATCAAACTTTACAACTGACTATAATTTTCTAATGGAATTTTGAGAGTTTGGTACTTGTTGAGTTTTTTCATGTTTTTCTGCAATGGGATTGTAAATACAAAATCTGGTCAGATAACATCAAAAATATTAGGATGCTCCCTCTTCTATAGGCTAAATGTTGCATCCTTAAGATTCAAATAGAAGGAAACCTGAACCAAAGTTGTTTAGAAAGAAAGCATAAGTGTTATTTTATTCCGTTTACTAGCATCATCAGGTCTAGCTGAGGTTTGAGTTACATTTTTTTTCGACCTCCCAAGGTTGTGAAAAGAACATCATTAAATTATAATTTCTAGAAAACTGGTGCTAGGATACCACTACAAACAAAAGCCAAAATAGAATATAAGATGCATTTCAAAATAATTTCAAACTATACCTCTAGGATTCAATGGAGAAGACATGTAACTTTGTAATGGAAAGGTCCTAATAATAAAGAGAACCTGCTAGTGTTTATCCACAAAATAGGAACAAGAATCTGATTGCAAAAACTGAATTACAAGGAATAAAATAGTTACTTGACAAAACCCATTTCAGAACTTCATAACTTTAGAATTTCGACCAAAACAAACCCATTTGACAGATCAAGCAAAAAAAAAAAAAAAAAACCTTAACTAGTGGACAACTTTGATTCTATTTGTAGATGTTGAAATAGGTGTAGAAACTAACTTTATTTTTGTTTGAATAAAAATATGCAGGTGAGAAGAACCGCTAAAATCAATTAACGGCAGCAAGAATCATCGGTAATCGAGGCAGCAGCAAATCGTCGACAGTGGTAGCAATAGCGACAGAAAATGTAGCCGGAAAGAATGTGAGGAAGAGAAAGTGTCATCGGCAGCAGTGGTGACAGCAGAAACTCTCCACAACGATGGCACATGCAGAGAGGGAAGTCTATGGGTGTGGGTATCGTCGGAAGCAGTAGCAGTAGCAACAGAAAGTGTCGTCGGAATGAAGGTGAGGAAAAGAAAGTGTCGTCGGTAGCAGTGGTAGCGACAGACACTCCACAGCGATGGCACACGCAAAGAGAAGGGTTGTCTGTGAGTGTGAGATATATTTGGTTCCTTTGATATTTATCCTATTTTATTGTTTTTAATATGTAGGAATATGTATATAAGATATCGTATGAAATATCATTAGAACGGGCCTTTTTAAAAAACAAACTTAAAAAACCCAGCCAAGGCTCAAACCTTTTCTTTCAGAATGTAAATGCTTGAGAAGAATTAAGCGTCAGATTCTGTCAGTTACATCAGTCACCATCATATATATCCTTTGATTAGTCTAAAATAAACATAATGTTTGTTCTTGAGAAAACTTCTAAGCGTCAGATTGTTAGATGATTATTTAAATAATATTTCATTTTTAAAATAAAATTTAATGGTTTAACTTTGATTAGTCTAAAATAAACATAATGATTATGTTTGTTCTTGGAAAGTACCTTAGAGGCTAAGACAATCTGCAAGGTAGAATGAATACATGCTTGAAATTTATTTTGAACTCTGTTATTTACAGCACGCTAAGCATTGCAACTCTTGAGAACTGGGGCTATAAGATGACTAGCAAGACATCATCTGTGGAATGTTGCGACAAATTGCTGCATTTACCGTTCGGCCTAAATGCCTGATTAAATGAATTCGGAAAAGAACGATACCACCACACAACTTAATCAATCATGAATATCCTTTGGACGATACATTTACCACAATATTCCCAAGAATCTTAGCATGAACACACATCAAATACATCTATACATGATCCTTTACTAAATACAAGAGCTAAAACGAACATCAAACTAGAGATTTTGACATGTGCACTTCGGGTCAGTATCAAGGAGAACTAAGAAAACACCGCTGCTCTTTTTACCATGTTGTGAGATAGGTAACTTTGAAACATCTTCACTAGTTGGATTTCATGCTCCTTGATGCATTTTAATTCAAAGGATTATACTTCTCACCGGGGTTTAATCCATACTGACAAAGAAGAAACTCACGTAAGGATGAAAGCATAAGCAAATTCGTAATACTGTTGAACATCATTCCAAGTGAATGCATTTGAAAATTGACAAAACCTTGGATTATTTACAAAGTTGACACATTAGATATTATATTCTGATTAATTGTAGATTTTAGAAATCAAAAGGTCCATTACCACTGCTCTACGTATCACAGGGTTCACACAAGGACGATTACCATTACTTGACCCAAGATTTATTCATGCATGCATACTTCCAATCATGTTCAAGAAAGCTGTTAATTTATGCTTTATCCTTCTTAAAAACCAAAAACTGAATCAAGAAATATTAACAGTGCAAATGACATTAACGCACCATTGAACTTCAAGATAAATTTTTTGTGATCTTGTGACTATCTATTTCAATTTTTTCTTTGTTTAAATCAATATACCTTATCTCTCAACCGTGAGCTCCAGATGTCAGAGTGAGCCCCTCTACCATCACCCTTTATCGACCCAGATGCATAACTTGACTGTGAATTTAGCAGTGGCTCCCTTGTTCTACCCCTGATCTCATAATCATCTTCATCATCATAATCAGCTTTTCTAGTAGAAACCATGGCTCTCAGAACTATGGCAAGTAGCAGAGATAATGCCTGAAATTATTGCAGGTGATGAATGTAAGGAAACAATCAATATACTAAGCCAACATAAAGTACAGATGATCCAAGTTCCCAAAACAAGCCCATCCTTGAAATAAATATAACAATATCCTGGGAACCAACAATTTGATTGCTCTAAAGAAAGGGAAGGAGGGATCCCTAAATACAATATTTAATGGAAATAATGAATTCAAAGAAACCAACCTGCAATCATAAATCAGAATGATATTCAGCAACAAAAACAAGAGAACTAGATACTGTAAGATACCTGTATTACAACCACAGAGATGCCAACCCATTTACAGATTTCAACATGGTTGTCTACAAAAGATCTTAGACTTTGGAGATCGCCAGTTGGGTCAAATGGAAGATCCTAATATTTATAGAATAATTCAATACGTAGTATAAGCCGACGAATTCATTAGAAAGTATGAAATAGCGGGGGACAAGAAAGAGACCTTTTCCCAATGATGATCAATTGCAATGAATGCCACCAAAGCAGCTTCTAACATTATGACTATAGTTTTGAGTAGGGTATACTATAAGTTTAAAGAGTTAAGGGGGAAAGGTAAAATATAAGCTCCATACTGAAATCGAGGATCAAAAATCAAGTTATTTCATATCAATTTACATTAAGAGTAGAATAAACCCTGCTACAAAACTTAAGTTCAAATGCCTCATAATACATTAGTTCAGAATTAATTAAAAAAAAAAACAATTAGGTTCAAATCTAAGGATGCTTGATTTCAGTATCAAAATTGGGATTCTAATCCACAAGTTTGTCAGGAAACTGCAAAACATGCAGTCTTTCAGCTTTACATCCACTTCAGCAAGTTCAAGAACTTTCAACTAGAGCAGATTTCGGATCTTATGCCACATAAATGATAAATATAAGAAAATATTTTCCTGAACTTACTTGTTTGATCCAGGAAAACAAAAAACTAATCAATAATAACAAATGCTTTGTGATTCCAAAGGATAAAGGGAACTATGGATCAAAATTTTATACGATTGTCACATAGCACTTTTGCAGACAAGGGAAAATAATTTCTTTAGCTTACAAGAAACAGAAGACCATAATTTGAAGGATACAAAACACAGGCAGCAGCCATTAATTGCTTCAGCAGCAATGCAGCCAATAAAAGTAACAGAACACAACAAAATGCCCACGCCCATGAAAGAATAGATAAACCTGCAAGAAGAAAATAAGAACTTGCTAAATAACCACAGCGAGAGAACCAAAATTCCAATCACAAGAACTCTCAAATTTTCTATTAAATATTGGTCAACACATTGACAGAATCAGAAAGTCTTAAGATGATAATACCCCACCAGTTAAATCACAGTCAGACCCCCAAAAAAATATCCTTTCATAAACCGAAGGTATGAGTATGCATTGCTATACATGGCAAGACCTACGAATTTTTGACTTAATAGCATACCAAACATGTGGGAAAAGTTGATAAGGGTGGGTCAAAGCACTTAAAGCTGCTAACATTTCTTACTTCCATTTCAGCTTTGACTACCATATAAGATCATTTAAGTGACATTTCATTAAATTCTAAATTCATTACCATATAATGCTTCAAAACAATATCAGCAAAGATCCTGTAGCTCAACTAAAATCCAAAATCAAAGTTAACAAAACAATAACTAGCTAAAGTACGTATATACCAAGGAGCGGGAAGCTGGAATGATTGCAAGTTGAGCTCGTGACCTCCATCTAACCGTGAAACCAAATCGACGACAAGACGCAATGAAGCGATCTGATCAGAAAATCTAGCTGCTTCAGGGTCGGAGAGGAGGGACAGAGACGCATAATCAGGAGAAGGAGCAGCAGATGGAGGAGAAATTGGAATACGATTGTTCCATTGATTGAGCATCCATATGGAATAAATAATGATTGAAACTCCTACGAAAGCTTGCAAAAAATTAAAGAACTTGAGAAGAAAAGCGAGAGATGAGTGGCAACAATTAGGCCGCATTTTTTGGTCTGATAAATTAGCAGGTTTGGGGGAATCAAAACCCTAACCCTAATAATTCGACTACCACTTTTTTGGCATAAGATCGTATGAACAAATCGGTTTTTATTTCGTAATGAAAAAGAATCAGTTGTTAATCGCGAAGTTTGTTTCTCCACATCTGTAAAGTTGGTATTATTTTCGTATTAAGACTCTTAATAGCCATCAACCTTTTACGCGTTTTGAACGGAAACTATTATAGGAATTTCCATAAATAAATAAAAAATAATCATTCGATTGTATTTTTATCCCTTTCACATTAATTTAATGGTTTTTGCAATAACTAAACTTCTAAACTAACTAACTAGTTCACTTATTAAAAATTAAGACACGATTGAAACTTAAATTATTATTATCGTTATTATTATTTTTATTAATGATACTTTTTAAGTACAAATAATTATAAAAATAAAATAAATTTTTTTTAATGTAACACTAAGAAAATTCTTGAGAGTGTGAACCTGAAGTACATCTATATTTTCAGAAATGCAATCTATTGAAAGATCTGTTTTAATAATATATTCATCTCCAACTCTGAATGTATGATTATCCATAAACTAATAATGCTTATTAAAAGTTCAAATTCATTTCACATAACAATGTGTAATGAATGGAGTTCAACATAACAACTATTTATTTATTGAACTTGGTTCAAACAAAGCTTAATTGCTTTTTTATTTTTTGGGTCCAGAATTTCATACGAAAAAGACTAATTATGGAATTGGGTTTAATAACGTGTCCTTGGTTTGGCAACAACCTGTAAAGGGCCAACAATTTTATAAATTAATCTATATTTCATAATTCTCTTAATTAATTTATTTGTCTAATATTATTACGGCGAACCTAACATGTATAATCATTGATGAAACAAAAGTGAAAATGGACAGCTTTATCTTCCCCCATTTATGTCCAAAATCGGACGTATTGACTTAGCTTTTTCACGAGGGTGAATCTCTTTATTGTTGGTGCTATATTTCTATAATATTTCCTGTTTATTTAACTCACATATAATGATGAATTAGATTTTGAAAACAAACAATTTCTGAATAAGTGCTCTTTTAAACTCAATTTCCAATGCTAAATTTGATGTTATGGCATCCACATGGGTCCATATTTGTCTTTTAAAGAGGTGGGGACTAAGGCATTCATTATACAGTAGAGCCGTAGAGGTCATTAGGTCAATATTCACATGCTATGAGCTTTTCTTATGGATTGTGTTCGTGCTTTCTTGGCAAATTTTAAAAATACGAAATATGTAAGTGTTTCACGAAAACACTTTTAATTAATTGCTTTCAAATTTTTCTTATTGTTGCGGCTTAAATTTAACAAGTTGTTAAAAGTTGTTGTTCTGATTTGATAGGATGTATAATATAACTGATGCAATTATTGTTCACAGGGGAGTGGGTTAAGTGTCATCGTTTCTTTTGTTTACTTGTTTTACATGACAATGTCATCCTTTATTTCAATCTTTATTTTGAAAGAAAAGTTTGTACGATCGAGTATTATTAGAGACGACAAATTATTCCAACGGTCGGATATTTCTGAGTACTCCATTTATTTGAGTCAGATTAAATCGTCGGACATTATTCATTATATTTTGAATAATTATACACAAATTGAGTCAGATCGATAATTGAATCAGGACACCATTAAAGCATCATTTTTTTTTTCTTTCCCTTTTCTTAATCACTTAATACATTTTAACAATTTACATTATTTATAATTAAAAATAATCTACAATTCACATACATATACATATTATTTACGAAACAATTTTAAATTTAACGAGTTGTTAAAGTTGTTATTCTGATTTGATATGATATATAATATAACTGAAGCAATTATTGTTCACAAGGGAGTGGGTTAAGTGTCATCGTTTCTTTTGTCTACTTTTTTTACATGACAATGTCATCCTTTATTTCGTTCTCTATTTTGAAAGAAAAGTTTGTACGATCGAGTATTATTAGAGATGACAGATTATTCCAACGGGTCGGATAGTTGTGAGTGCTCGATTTATTTGAGTCAGGTTAGATCGAAATAAATTGGGTTTGGACATTATTCATTATATTTTGAACAAATACACAAATTGGATCAAGTCGATAACGGGCACCTATCATTTTTTTCTTTCCCTTTTCTTAATCACTTAATGCATTTTAACAATTTATATTATTTATAATTAAAATTACTCTATAATTCACGTAAATATTAACATTTATTTTTATAATTATTTATTATTAAATTATTTACGAATCAATAATTCATAAGTTAAATTATATGTGAAAGAAATAAACATTAATATATTTTAACATACTGCAATTATAAATTTAAATATTACATTATATGATTCATTACATATTTTAAAAAATATTTATATTTAATGCAGTTATGAATCGAAAAAAGTTAATATTTATGAAATAATGAGTTTAAAACTAATTTAATTTTTTGTTAATTTACATTGCTTCAAATAATTATATAATGATTTTAATTATTTGTTAACTAGTAGTTTGACTCATATCTCATTAGTTTGAAGTTATATGTTCGAATTATAAAGTATTATTTACTTAAAAATTTAATTATACAAAAATTATATTATTATTATTTTTATTTAAAAAAAATGCGTCATTTTTTTAACCCACGAACTCATTTGACTTAAATCTATTTAGGTCAAATTCACGGACCGGTTGCCATCTTTAAGTATTATTCGTGTTTCTTCTTGAAAGCCTTGATGTAGTATAGCTTCATTTTAATTTTCAAAAATGCCTGTAAGCTGTTTGCTAGATTGCCCCAATGAAAATTAGTACTCTTTGATTTTAAGTGATAAATGTATGAAAATATTATTAATAATATTGTCATTAATTTAATTTTTTTTAGCCATTTCTACTATAATCATAGCCAATTAAAATGATATTACACTAATTATAGGAATTTATAGACGTGAATGTGTGGATGAGGATTATTGAGGAGCAGTCCCCACTCCCCAGTCGGTTTAATTTGGAAGAAAAAAAAAATGCATTCTGAAGAATGCGAGGAGGAATAATTCTTCACAGCTGGG
Source organism: Elaeagnus macrophylla (assembly GCA_029378325.1). Lineage (NCBI taxonomy): Eukaryota > Viridiplantae > Streptophyta > Magnoliopsida > Rosales > Elaeagnaceae > Elaeagnus > Elaeagnus macrophylla. Next base: position 17,648,673 of record CM055653.1, on the reverse strand, counting down.
GACGCAGAGTAGAACTGGAAAGGAGGAACACATCAACTTAATATAAGGGTAAAATTGACAAAGAGCACAGTTGTATAAGAAAGGTGTGGCAATAGTTTTTGTGTTTATATATATATATATATATATTTATTTATTTATTTATTTTTCCTTCTAAAAATAGTTAAAAATGAGATCAGTTAAATAACTTAATAATTTATATATCGAAAGAAAATTTATTTTGATATTTATTATTTTACTACTTAAAAATATGTGAATTATTTTGCTTATTTTATTTTTTAGTTAATTTTTATAATATGTTTGAAATAAATATAAAATTAATTTTTTTATATTTTTAAATTAAATATAAAAGTAAAATATTATTTAAAATTTTTATACGTGATAATCATGGTATGATTATAATTATTATTGAGTATGATTTTAATTATTATTGAATATAATTATTATGTTATTATTATATTTAAAGTTATTATTTAATGTGATAATAAATTTTAAAATAATAACTAATATTCATAACTAAATATATAATAATATTTTTGTTTAAAAAACTATTAGATGTGAGTCATACTTTTGAAGATAATATAGATTGCATTTTATTTTGTCCATATTTCAATTTTAAGTTACTTGGAATTTATTTGTCTTTTTTTTGAAATGTTTTTTAAAATAATATTTATCCAATCATATACCTACACATATATAGATGGATCACACATAGTCATAAAAAAACATATATCATTACAAATCCATTGTTTTCGTTAAATATAATTCATCTTTACGTTTTCCTTCAATTAATCGATGCAATTACTATTTTCTTTTATCAATTACGTTTTTCACATCATTAAATTCACATATTAAAAAAGCTGATTAAAATTAGTAAAGTGGTAATTGATAAATAATTTAAAATTATTAGAAACAAATTTTCGTATTAAATGAAGCACTCGCAATTCTATAAATAATAACAATTATAAAACGAGTAAATTATTATATATGTTCTTTTATTTTTTCAAAAAATATTATTTATTCTCTTAGCTTATTATAATAAAACATTTTTAAATGTTTTTTGCTTATAAAAAATATATTTTTAAGTTTTTATACTTATAAAAATTATGTTAGATAATTATAAAGTTAATTTTTTATTTAATTTTTTGTTAAATTTAACTAAATAATATATATGTCACATGCATGTTTATATTTTTTTTAATAAATATATAAGTAAAAAATTAATATTTAATTAAATAATTACTCAAATTTTTTAATTTAAATAATTTTTTTAATATAATTTAAATATAATTTTCATTGTTTAATATTTAAAGTCACAACTTAGATTATGAAAATTTTATTTTAGTTTGATCAAATTTAATAAAATTTAAATATAATTTTTATTGTCTAATATCTAAAATAATAAATTAGACAATAAAATTTTTATTTAAGTTTAATCTAAAAAAATTATTAAGAATTAGAGTAATTTTTTAATTAAATTTTTATTTATTTATATATATCTATCTAAAAATATAAACATGTATATAATATATATATATATTATGTTAAATTTAACAAAAAAAATTAGATAAAAAAATTAATTTTATTTTTATCCGATACATATTTTACTATCATGGTTATTTTTAAACACATTTGTCAAAACTTTGGATGAAAAACCTTTACTTTCACTGCAGTCGAAAAACCAAGTTCCTTGAAACACAAACACCACAGTACTTAATGCCGGGAAGACCAATATCCAAAGTCATTGCCAGTTAAAAACTTAAAATATTACTTGAAGTTTTAGTCAACAATTTTAAAATATTACTTGTACCCGAGTTAGCTTCAAGTTTTATCTTCAATAACATCAATTGTTTTCTTTGTTTATTTTTTTTACATCAACATTACTTCAATCTATTGTTTTATTGATGAAATACAAATGTTTTCCCCCTTTGTGAGAAAAAAATATATATATAAAAAAGAGAAAGGTTAATTACACCCAGTGCCCCTTTAAAAATTAAAATTATTAATTTTCCTCTCCCACACGCAATTACTATTTTAAATATAATAATTAATATACAAGGAATATATTTTTTTGAGTGACAAATAATAAATAAGGAATATGCATCAACGTTATATACACCCACATATTTAAAAGCAATTATTTTTATGATGTTGATGCAAGACAACAACTCATGTGACATATTGCTATTGAACGTTTAATAAAAATATTTTTTTTATTGTAATTTAATATATATATATATTAATTAATATGATATAATTTTATTAAGTTAAAATAATGTAATTATTTTTTTATCTCACATATTTAATTTTAAATTTTAATTAATAATTAATACATTATAACTAAATATATAAAGCAATATTCAAGTTTTAAATGGCTCATTTACAACGTCAAATTGCAATATGCCAGTTGCTTACAATTTATGATAAAAAAACCTTTTGCATATTTAATATACAGACATGTACAATGAATAAATCGACTTTAAGTCAATTATTTGTCCAACATTTTTAAACATTTAAACACATATATTACTGTATTAAATAAAAGATTATAAAATATTAGTAATTTTATATGGCACATTGGGTACCAAAATTACTTAGTGAATAGATTCTTAGCAATTGATTAAACTTTATCAAAATATAAAACAATATTAAATTTATGATATTAAATGATAGTATTTTAAATATTTTGGTTATTTTATTGTAAATCGGAGTAGGTACTTGAACAAGTGTACCGCTGGGGTCAGGGGTAAAGGCCACAGATCCACAACCCGCCAAACATATAAAATTAGAAGAAAAAATATAAAAAAGTTACTCGTACAATATAAGATATTAGATACCATACCACGTTGTGGTCCTGTGATATGTGAGTTAAATTGTGACAACAAAAGCAAAGTCGTAGAATCCTCAAGTAGATGATATAAACAGTGATAAACTTATATAATTGGCCCCAAATCTCATAGACAATTAAAGAGGCCATCTTCTCTTCATATTTCTCCATTTTCTTTGCCGTTACATTCTTATCGGAGAGGGAGAACAAAAAATATATAACTTCTCTTTCTGAAATAGCATTATCTATCCAGTTCAAAGAAAGAAAAAAAAAAAAAAAAACCGCACGTTCTCTCGAATTTTACTTTCAGTCTCTCTCTTTCCAGCTTTCTGCAATTTTAGGCTGAATCCTCTGTACTCTTGCGCTCTCTCTCTACATTTCTCTTTTAGTCACTCACTCACTCACCATACTCCAACATAACAGTTGGAGTATTCGATACAGTCAACCGCTGCTAAATCCAGCGGTTCCGCCAAAAGCATTTCTTAATTGTTCTCATCTATTCCATATCAAACCACTAATTATCCACCAGATCTGAGCAAGTTCGCACCAGATCAACGCCCTCTGGAGCAATTAAGCCCTAATAATTTGTATCTCCGATGGAGGAAGCGCTTGAACTCGCACGCGCTAAGGATACTAAGGAGCGCATGGCAGGAGTTCAGAGACTCCATGAACTTCTGGAAGCTTCGAGAAAGAGTTTGAGTTCATCCGACGTTACGGTTTTGGTTGATTGCTGTTTGGATCTTCTTAAGGACAATAATTTTAGAGTATCTCAGGGTGCTCTTCAAGCAATTGCATCTGCTGCTGTCCTCTCTGGGGAGCATTTTAAGCTCCACTTTAATGCGCTTGTTCCTGCCGTTGTTGAGCGATTGGGCGATGGTAAACAACCCGTTCGCGATGCTGCTAGGAGGTTGTTGCTTACTCTAATGGAGGTATTGCTTATTTTTATCTGATTCCAAATGCTGTTGTTGTTGGACTCTGTTTTACCCGTGCATTAACAAGGTCAAATTCATGATAGTCCACATAGCGATTAGAAATTGAGGCATTTGCTTCTTTATATTTTTTTGATTGGATCACTGTTATTTTCATTCTGTTTCTTAAATATTCTTTTGTATTTAACTTTAATTGTTTATTTGAAAATTCTTTGTGTTTATTTGTTTGATACACTGGGCATCTGTTGTTGTTGATCAACGAGGAATAGTTTATATTGCCGGTATAAAACGTATTAGACTGTTTTGTTTTGTTCGGGAAGGTTATGATGGGGTCTTTCAGCCCTTATAATCAATGGTTTAGTTATTAACGGAATTGAATTATTCTTTGAATTCAATGAAAGGCTTGGAAGGTTGGAGTATTAGTTGAAGTAGTATGTGGTGCACAATCAAAATTTAAGCTGAAGCAATAACGATTGAATCCAGAAACTGTATTTATTATCTAAGGGAGCAAATCCAGAAGAAATATTGTACAAAATTGAAAATGAAATTCTGGGAAAATAAAATAAAATTGGAAGTGTTATGGCTGGAAGGCTACTTAACAAACAAATGGCACAAAAGGCCTATGAAGACATTCACTTATTATTAGAACGTATCAGTGATTCAGTCATGCTTATGCATCAGTATGCTTGCATGTTGAGAAAACGTGTTTTTGGCAGGTTTCTTCTCCGACAATTATTGTTGAACGGGCAGGTTCTTATGCCTGGATGCACAAAAGCTGGAGAGTTCGAGAGGAGTTTGCACGGACTGTTACATCAGCTATTTCTCTTTTTGCATCTACTGAGCTCACTCTTCAGCGTGCTATACTTCCACCTGTATGTTCGATTACTCATATTAGCATCAACACAATTTTTTCTTGAACGTTCCATTTTTTTCCTTGGGGATGTAATGGATGTCCTGTACTTTTTATTATCAGATTTTGCAGATGTTGAATGATCCAAATCCTGGTGTTAGAGATGCAGCTATATTGTGTATTGAGGTTAGTGGTTTTTGCCTTCTTGGTTGTCACCATTTTTTTTTATTATTTGTTCTTTTCTTTTCTTTTTTTATTGGGGGATCTTGATTACATTTTCAAGTTAATTACTCTGCAAACTTCAATTTTATTACCTTGGCACTCATAATCAGAGGTGCTTGGTTCTCATTTTGATGGATAATACTGTTCATTAATTAAAGCATAAGTATCAGATGGAATGGTATATAGGTGCTAGACCCAGTGTGATATTTAATTTTTTATTTGTGCTAATCTGAGTATATTTTTTCCTTTGTAGGAGATGTATACACAGGCTGGGCCTCAATTCCGTGACGAACTTCATCGGCATCACCTTCCTTCTTCTGTGGTACATGCCCATATCTTCTGCTGATCATATCCACATTCTGTTTGTTACTTTCTTTATTTTATGGAAAATTTTAGATGCTTTCACTGAAATAAAATGTAAGAAAGAATGCACCCAGGTCCTTACTTATGTCAATTAAGCCGTTTAGTCCATTTATAATATTTTGTAATTGTTTGGTCATTTTTTATGAAAAACTTTCTGCACATTGACAAATTGTCAAATTTTTAATTTTTTTTAATATCAATTTTACAGTTATGCTAAAGAAAATTAGTGCAATTGATATGTTAATAGAAGTTGAAAATTTTAAGAAAAAAATAGAAATAAAATGAAAAACATTGTCACTTTTTCATAACTAAAGGACTAAAATGCTACAAAAATTACAAATGAACTTTTGCTCTAATTGTCATAATTAAGGGACGTGTGTTGTCATCCTCCCAATTTAAGATAAAGTGTGATATATGGCATATATTAACACTATGGAATTATTGCTATTCTGTTACTCTGTTGGTTTCGTTCTCTATTTACACTGGTAATATACAGATGAATGATATTAATGCAAGGCTAGAGAGAATTGAACCTAAAGTTCGCTCCCTCGATGGACTTAAAAACAATTTTTCTGCTGTAGAAGTGAGGCCTGTGAATGTTAACCCTAAGAAAAGTAGTCCAAAGGCAAAGAGTTCAGCGAGGGAGGCCTCTCTTTTTGGAGGTTAGAATGCTTAGACTTCAATATTTTGTTTTCCTGATCTTTTAGCACAAGATACCACCTACTTTTTCTTGAGAATGTTGTAGTGTAAAGTTGATAATTTGCATATTATTATTGCTCATGAGATTCCGTATGCTGGGCAGCTGAAGATGTTAGTGAGAAACCAATTGAACCTATTAAAGTTTACTCAGAGAAGGAGCTAATAAGGGAGATGGAAAAAATTTCTGCCACTCTTGTACCAGAAAAAGACTGGTCCATCCGAATTGCTGCCTTGCAAAGAATTGAAGGGCTTGTTTATGGAGGTATGTGGCCCTTCATTTAAGCGTACCTCAGCCATTTCCCTTTTTAGAAGGTTAAAAATAGAGAATATATCTTTGAGTAGAAATATAAAATCGGTGAAAGAAATAAAGCGGAAGCTAAAATAATAGAAAATCAAAATAGGTAGAGAGAGAATTAAAAAATCAAAGAACAATATCCTAATTCTCTTTCAGAATAATACTGAGGGATTATATCGATATTTATAACATTAATCTTAATAAGACTCTAAGTAAGACTCCTAAACTAATAAGGAAACAAGTTCAAAGTTATACTATTCTTGGATTTGTCATAAGCTAATGTTTTGTTAAAAAAGCAACCATTGTTATCCAGTGTCTTTTTCTCACAATATTTACTCAGTATGCCATTATGTTGTGAGGTTTGTATTTTTTGTTTGTTCCATTATTGGAGTTTGCGACATGTCAAACAAATAGAAGCATCTGTATGTGGTCGATGTATGTTGTAGCTTTGTAGTGTATTCATGAAATTGCCAAAAGGCACAAGGAGAATGATGACTGTTCAGACAGTATTGTGTTAGTTCTCCTCTATCCTTTTATTTATGCAATAAGAAATAGCTTGAGACTGAAAATAGATTGATCGTGAGTTTTTTATGATGAGATTCATATAAGTTGATTTTGATAATTATTTATATTAGGTGCTGCTGACTATCCGTGTTTTCGAGGACTATTAAAGCAGCTTGTTTGTCCTTTGACCACACAATTATCTGATCGAAGGTCCACCATTGTGAAGCAGGTTAACTAGCAATTTTTATGTTTTCAGGAGCCTGTTTATTGGTTTCTCCCAGTCTCTTTTAGCCGTTTTAGAATAGGTTTATAATGTTCCATTTTCCAAGTTTTTATAAACTTGTTTAGTTTCTTAGTAGTAGTAGCTTTTAATATGGTAATGAAGTACCTCCATGTGTTCTTATTTGGAAAAGTGTAGCCTTTTTAGATTTTCTTGCAAAAATGATGACATGAATAAAACTACAGTGGTATGCACTACTGGAAAGTAAGTATTATTATATTTTAGGGCAATTTAGGACAAGGCAAAAATGGTTCTTCTTTTTTGAAGATCCTCTGGAAGATTGAAAAATAAGTAATAGAACCTTAAAAAAAAAATCCCATTCTGTTCATTACAAAGTTCGGAAGATAAACAATTAATGTTATGAGCTGTGTGTCCTTACTTTACTTACTTTCCATTATAATTGTCTTTAGGCCTAAAGTAGATTTATATTTAATTATTTTTCATTTGCATTTCTAGGCATGCCATCTGTTATGTTTTTTGTCAAAGGATCTCTTGGGAGATTTCGAGGCATGTGCAGAGATGTTCATTCCTGTAAGTTGATGCTCTTCTTCATCCCCCTCCCACCCTCTTTTAAAAGGCAATTCCTTTTTGCTTGAATCTTTTTGTTAATTATATCGAATGATAATCAGGTCCTTTTCAAGCTGGTTGTGATTACTGTGCTTGTAATTGCAGAGTCTGCAGACAACTGCATAAAAACGGTAACATTTGTTATCCTATACTTTTACCTTTCTCTTAAACATGTATATTTGCATCTTACCCTTTGTGCTCTTCAGATGCTGCGTAACTGCAAAGTAGCACGTGTTCTTCCCCGCATTGCTGATTGTGCAAAAAATGACCGTAATGCAGTCCTTCGTGCAAGGTATGAATTTGGGATGATTTCAGGTGCAGCAATATATATGCCTTCATTATTGTTTCACTCACAATTTTACTCCTTTTTCCATTAGGTGCTGTGAATATGCACTCTTGATACTGGAATACTGGGCTGATGCTCCTGAAATACAGCGTTCTGCTGACCTTTATGAAGATCTTATAAAATGTTGTGTTGCAGATGCAATGAGTGAGGTATCTATCTTGTTCTTTTTTGCATCACTTCTATTTGGTGGTTTGGCATTTTTTAAAAGTTTTAGCATTAATCTCAATTATTGATGTAGCGTGTGAAACTAATTTTGTATCCAAATGTTTGTAACTGTTGGTATTTATCCTATGAAACCTTCTGGCTACCCTAAGTTTGCAATTAACCTTCATATGTGTTTGGAGTTTTTGTGGTGAGAATATTAGGGGTGCCCTACGCTGTTCTTTATTTTTGGTTCTGATCTACATCTATACACGTCCCATGATGGTTTTTATATGCGTGAGCAAGATGCATCACATAATTCTATTAAAGGGATGGATACACAATCTCGATTTTAGGAGTCCTTGTTCTGTCACGGCATGTTACTAATAGACCGTGTCCTTTTGTTGTATGCTTATTAAGTTCACTTGTAATTGTAGATATTCATCATTGGGTTCTTTTAAGTTTATGTTGCATGCATTTTATTGTTATTGACTCCTGCTGGCTTCCTCAAAATTTTTAGTTTATGAACCTCTACAGGTTCGTGCCACTGCAAGAATGTGCTACAGGATGTTTTCAAAGACTTGGCCAGAGCGTTCTAGACGCTTGTTTTCATCCTTTGACCCTGTTATTCAAAGGGTACTTCATTCATTTATTCCAAGGATATTATTGTTTGTATCATCTTTATGATATTGTTGTCTAAAATGAAATTCTTGCACAGTTAATCAATGAAGAGGATGGGGGTATACATAGGAGACATGCATCTCCATCCATTCGTGATAGATTCAGTCAGCCATCGGCTCCTTCTAACTTACATGGGTATGGAACTTCTGCTATTGTTGCGATGGACAGAACTTCAAGTTTGCCGACGGGAATGTCCCTTTCTTCTGGACTAGCATCGCAATCAAAGTCTCTTGGTAAAGGTACCGAACAGATTCTGGAAAGTGTGTTGCATTCAAGCAAACAGAAGGTCACTGCATTCAAGCAAACAGAAGGTACCGAACGGAGCCTGGAAAGTGTGTTGCATTCAAGCAAACAGAAGGTCACTGCCATTGAAAGCATGCTCAGAGGATTGGATTTGTCTGAGAAACATAATTCAAGTTTTCGGTCATCTAGCCTGGATCTAGGTACCTTAAGCTCTTTTCCTATCATTTGTTTATTTTTATGCCACAGTCAATTGTCAACATTGTTACCTGGACACATTCATTTGATACTTTCTATGTCATGTTTGAAATCATTTTTGAGCGGCTAAATTTCTATTTTTTCCCCTAGTGCAGGAGTTGAACCTCCATCTTCTCGTGAGCCACTATTCCCTGCTGCTCTACCAGCCTCTAATCATCTCACAAACTCTTTGATGACAGATTCAGTAGCATCCAGTATCAACAAAGGTAGCCGCAATGGTGGCTTGGGCATGTCTGATATCATTAGTCAAATACAAGCTTCTAAAGACTCTGCTAAGGCATCATATCGAAGTAATTCCTCAGCTGAAGATTTTTCATCATATGCTTCATACACAGCTAAGAGGTCTTCTGAAAGACTCCAAGACAATGACATTAAGGAGGCTAGGAGATTTATGAACCCTCAATCTGATAGGCACTATTTGGAAACACAATACAGAGAGGGGAACTCACACAACAGTTATGTGCCTAACTTCCAAAGGCCACTCCTGAGAAAGCATGTTGCTGGAAGAATGTCTGCAGGCAGAAGTTTTGATGATAGCCAGCTAACACTTCGGGAGGTGTCAAATTATGATCGTCCTGCATCCCTTACGGAGGCTCTCAGTGAGGGGCTCAGTCCATCTTCTGACTGGTGTGCTAGGGTTGCTACATTTAATTATCTTCGCTCTCTGTTGCAGCAAGGACCAAAGGGCATTCAAGAAGTAATTCAAAATTTTGAAAAGGTAATGAAGTTGTATTTCCAGCACTTGGATGATCCACACCATAAAGTTGCACAGGCAGCTCTTTCGACACTGGCAGATATTATTCCAACTTGCCGAAAACCCTTTGAAAGCTACCTGGAAAGGATCCTTCCTCATGTTTTCTCACGGTTAATTGACCCAAAAGAGCTTGTTAGGCAACCTTGCTCGACAACTTTGGATATAGTGAGCAAAACTTACGGCATAGATTCTCTTTTGCCTGCTTTACTCCGTTCACTTGATGAACAGCGTTCACCAAAGGCTAAATTGGCTGTTATTGAGTTTGCTATTGGTTCTTTGAAAAAGTTTTCTGTGAATTCAGAAGGTTCTGGCAACATTGGCATCTTAAAGATTTGGCTATCCAAGTTAGCTCCATTGGTCCATGATAAAAATATTAAGCTAAAAGAAGCAGCTATTACATGCTTTATATCTATTTACTCCCACTATGATGCAACAGCTGTACTGAATTTTATTCTTAGTTTATCAGTTGAAGAGCAGAATTCCTTGAGACGAGCCTTGAAACAGCACACTCCTCGTATTGAAGTGGATTTAATGAACTTTTTGCAGAATAAGAAAGAGAAGCAACGACTCAAATCCTCTTATGACTCATCTGATGTTGTTGGTACATCGTCTGAAGAAGGATATATTGGTATGTCAAAGAAGAGTTACTATAACCGGTATTCTGTTGGTTCTCTCGATAGTGATAGTGGGAGGAAGTGGGGTTCTACCCAGGAAACTGCTTTGGTCACCAGCAACCTTGGCCAAGCGGCCTCTGATGAAATCCATGATGAGTTGTATCAGAATTTTGACAGTGGTTCCAGCAGCAATCTCAATTTGGAATCTAAGGATCTATCTTATAACGCCAATTCCATGGGTCAAAACTTGGTTTCCCTAACTTGCATGGTGGATAGTGTTGACAGTAGTGTAAATATAGAGGATTCATGTACTCCCCATTTGAATGCCAATGGTTTGATGAGCTTGGATCGCTCTGAGCTGGCTAAAAGCATTGGGCATAATGAAGCCCCAAATGAGTTGGACCTTAGCAATTATAAACTCAAAGCTATTAAGGTTAACCCTGTTCCAGAAACAGGTCCCAGCATTCCACAAATTCTTCATCTGGTGCGTTCTTAGACATCAAAATTTACCTTTTGTTATTGTTGATGATTTACCTCGCTTCTCTAATTATATTGTAGGAACAAGGAATTTCATTGAGTTTATTTCTGGTTAGGTTATCCGAAGAACGACTCAAGTCATAATAAATCTATTTCTGTAGTTTAATAATTAATGAAGTTACCTTTTGTATCTTGTTTTGATGATAATGTTTGTATTTGTGTGTAGATCTGCAATGGAACTGCAGAAAGCCCTGCTGCTAGTAAGCGTAGTGCCCTACACCAGCTAATTGAAGCTTCTGTGGCCAATGATCAGTCTATATGGGCTAAGGTTTGTTTATCTTTTCTTACCATGAAGAATAAATAATTGGTGGTTAAGTTGAAGGAGTGCATTTTATTCCCGTGGTTCCTTCTCATTTTAGGAAAACTTGACATAAATAAGCCATTACTGGCATTTTCATTGTCTCCATGTTAATTTAAGTTGTCTTACTTTTGTGACGTTGAATTCTACCAGTTTTCATATTTATTATGTGTCTTACTCATGTTATTTATTAATCTTTTTCTATCATTTTTATGCAATTGCAATGGTATTCTAATGGTACTACCTGATACATTCACAGTACTTCAATCAAATTTTAACGGTTGTCCTTGAGGTGCTTGATGATTCTGATTGCTCATTTCGGGAACTCTCTCTTTCCTTGATTATTGAAATGCTCAAAAATCAGGTATTCTATCATACTTGATAAATAAATGACATCTTATGCTATTAAGGACTGGAATTAGGCTTTAAATAACTTCTAAGGTCCCCAAACTTCTTTACACAAAGGTCCTCAAACTAAAAGACCTAACACTTTAGTCCCAAACTATTACATTTTAACAAATAAGTTTGGGATCTTAGAAGCTGTTTTGCAACATAATTATTATCACTAATACATGAACTGTGTCAGGCTGCCAGCTTAGACTTTGCTCTCTTAAAAATAACTTGATCCCTAAAACTTCTTTTACATTACATTATGTAAAGGGTGTTGGTGAAAATAGGGACCATTTTACCATGCAAAATGCTGTTTATAAAGAAATGACATCCTTATGCTATTGAGTATCAGAATTATTTTTACCACTTCACGAATTATGTCAGGCTATCAACTTAGACTTTGCTCTCTTACTTAGGGACAGTTTAATCCTTAAAACTTCTTTAACATTGCATTATCATTATGTAAAGGGTATTGGTGAAAATAAGAGACCATTTTAGCGCACTAAATGAATTTTGGACTGAATGATTTCAAATGGAAATCTAAGAACTGAAATGCAAGTAAAGTTTTGGTATATTTTAGGGTTCATTACTGAATTTTACTAAATTTCAGTTGCTCGTTGAAACATGCATGTTCATTTTTTTGTGAAATATTGAATCATCTTGGATTTATTCTTGCATAATTTATCCCTCTTGTTTTGTTTTTTCATTTTTTACTTATAATTGTATGTACATTATCTTTGTAGAAAAATTCTATGGAAGATTCTGTTGAGATTGTAATTGAAAAGCTGCTTCATGTCGCAAAGGATATAGTTCCAAAAGTAATTTCTTCTGTTGAAATCTTATATTTTCTCGTAGTTTTTTTAAAGATTTTTTTTTTTTCAAAATTAGAAACTAATCTAGTTACCATTCAGGTGTCAAATGAAGCTGAGCACTGCTTGACCATTGTTTTATCTCAGTATGATCCGTTCAGATGTTTAAGTGTACGTGGTCCTAAACCCAGTATATGCAAATTCATAAATAAATAAAGGGGTAAAACATGTATATAAATATGAGTTAAAATAAACATGAAGAATATATCCTTTTATGATTAAAGTTGCTGATGGTTTAGCTCATTTATTTGCAGGTTATTGCCCCTTTACTGGTTACTGAAGATGAAAGAACTCTTGTTACTTGCATAAACTGTTTGACAAAGGTATTCATTATCTTAATAGTTTAAACTTTGAGAACCCACAAACTTTAGTTTATGTTTGTCAAATTGACTGATATCTTTTCCTTCATGCCATAACTTTTAAGTTTTAGTTGATGCTTATGCAAACTTTTATATTTTTCGTCCGAACTTATCGGAACAGTTGCAAATTTGCTTCCTGTTTTAACAAATTAAAGGTTGGTGACATCAAACATAAATTACCCTATAGAGTCCTGCCTATTTTTGCAGCTTGTGGGACGTCTTTCACGGGAAGAATTGATGGCTCAGTTGCCGTCATTTTTGCCAGCGCTTTTTGAAGCTTTTGGAAACCAGAGTGCTGATGTCCGCAAGGTAAATGATTTTAGTTTTGTTAGTTGATCTTTTTCCCGTACTAGCACTTCATAAGAACGTCAAGATTGATGAATACTCTATTCATTCTATAGTCAAACTTTTTTCTCAAAGGTAAACTCACTTTAACTAGTCTGACAAAGATCCTAAACAACTAGGAAATCATGTTGCCTTTGGACCTTTATGATGCTATTGTGCGACTCAAAGAATCTATTATTTGTTAGAAATAATGTAAAGAGAGTTTTGCTTATTATATTACTTTGATGTTGGGGGGTGCAGACTGTTGTTTTCTGTTTAGTGGATATATATATCATGCTTGGAAAAGCATTCTTGCCATTCTTGGAGGGGCTCAATAACATGCAAGTGAGATTGGTGACTATATATGCTAATCGGATCTGTCAGGCAAGGACAGGCGCTCCAATTGACACCAACAAATAATTAGTTTATGATCTGTATGGGAGGAAAACAACTGTGGGTTTCTAGATTTTTTCGTGTGTATTTTGTATATCGTGTGTGAATGCATTTTGAGGGTGGGTCGTTTTTATTTTCACCATTCTTTCAAATATTTTTGTAATTGTTTTGCCTATTTCCTTTCATTTTCATTTGGTTAGTTGGTTGGCCGATCGGTTGGTTGGTTGGTTAAGGTAGGGCTTTTATTAGGTGGGTAATATACAGTATGTTGTAATCTACACAGTTTATCAGCAGTACTTGTAATATATGAAAGAGAAGGTTTTGGCAATTTTTCTGCAGGATAGGTCCACTTCCATTATTGGCATTATATATATATATATATATTAGTGGTGTCAACCTCCATAAGGATTCGTGCGTTTTTATTATTGTTTTTTTTTCTCTAAAATGTGTCGGATATAAAAAGGGTGAAAATGTCTTGCCAGTAGAAAATTTTGAAAAAAAATTCTTAGAAGATTGGATAAGATTAAGCATTTAGGGTTTTTGGACCAGTGACTTTATGTATATTATAAGGTTTAAAGGACCTACAAGCCAAATGTCTTTTTCTAGTATTGGTAAACATGACATTTCTTCAAAAGTTCAGTAGTTTAAATAATACATTAAAAAAAATTTAACACACTTTATGGCTAATTATATTCCTTTTCAATAATTTTATTTTTAAATTACAGTTTACATATATAAGTATTCAAATTATTTTAATAATTATTATTTAAAGTACATACTAATTTTTAGTTTACTATAAATATTTTTTTTTTATAATAATTAGTATTAGTATTTTTTTTGAAATAGAACTCTTTTTTTTTTTTTTTTTTTTCTCTCGCTACATTCACCTCTAGTTTTTCAATTCTTTTCCCTCCATTTTGATATAATCTTTAATTGATTTTATTTTTAATCCTTAAAAAAATATATATTATAAAAAATATATATATTTATTGTGTTTTTTAACATATATTTTTTAACAAAATATTTTTAAACATATGTTTATCTGATATTTTGAATATTTAATTTTCTAATGTATGTTGTTTTAAATGTATATATTGTACACGGAATGGTAGTATGAGTTATTTTTAAAACAAAATTGAATAAGTTGCAATTAAATTAAAGGTTTATTTTATAAGGTTGTTGCCCTTTATACCTTTAACATTTAATTCTTGTTACAATCATGTATCTACTCTCTAATTTTAATTTTTAGCCTCAATGTTAGATTGGTGGTACATTTATGGACTTTTTGTTAACTTTTCCAACAAATTAAACGAAAACCAATTACGTTTTAAGCACATTATTAACTTTTAGAAGATTCTTGAGAGAAATTTTATTGATAGGACCTATTTTTACGTCACGAATAAAGCTTTTGTCCAAAATCTACTAAAAATTAGTTGGTAGCATTAATATTTATTTAATATTAAATATTTAAACAGTCAATAAAAAAATGGGGGAGAAAAATATTAGGAAAAAAAAAAAACCCCTAAAATATATAATAATAAAAGTAACATTTTTAATTATTTTTAATTGAATATAATTATGCTATTTTTATTGTTATATGTTAAAGATTTGTTATTTTAGACCATTTCCTAAAAATATTTTTTTTAATCGAAAAACAACTACGTTATAAATAATTAGACCTGAGCCAAAATCTTTTTAAATATTTAAATTAATTTATTTAGTTAAGATACATAAAAAGTATTAACGGGTAATATATTTTCTTATTTTATTTTATTGTTTTTTTTTGGGTCAAAATATGTTTTCTAATGAACATTTTCTTTATAGAAAAAATGTTACTGTAATACGTGATAATTTTTTTAAAAAAATAAATATTATTTTATTTATAAAATTATTTAATCATATGTCAATTATAATTAATATAATTTTAAAAATTCCTAACATGTCTCCCTCGTTCTTTCATATCCGTCCTTTTTCTTGATTCTAATTATAAATTACTCAACACTCCTAAGGCGATGGTGGTAAACAGACGTTATTGGCTCAAAAATGCTAATAACACGTAACTTGGTATTCATAACTTTGCAAAAAAATTATTTAAAATATAATTGTATGAAGACTTATTTGTTAAAAAATAATTTGATATTTATTATTAAAATTTGTGTCATATTTATTATTTATTATATAATTTAATTTAATCAATTATAATTTATAATAACATTAATTAAGTAACATTATTCTTTAAAAAAATAAAAAAAAATTGCTATCATCACACAGATTTTTACACGAAGCTAAAAATGTGTGTAACCATAGCATTCCTGTCTGTATTTCCTGTCTGGTAGGTGTTCGATAAAATGACCCACTTGAAGTTAAAATCCATTACCTTTGATGTTATTATATTGCATTTGCTTGTTGACTCCAAGAAGCAAATTTTTTCTGGAGGTTCTGTTTAATTCGGATTTGATTGAGAACTTGAGATGAGATTAAAACAAATGTGGGTTTTGTGGTTGGAGTTGAACAAATACGCGCTAACTCCACTAAATTAGGTTTAAGCATTGCGTCAACTCTGTGCGAGAATTCTTCACCTGGTAAGTTCATTCCTACACATCCACAATTTCCTTTGGTTGCTAGCTTTAGATTTCTTTCTATTGCTCAAGTATGAATGCTGATTTCTCTTCATTACATATCAAACTCTGAATAATAAATATTTTCAATTACATAAAAGTTGGTACAGTGCTTATCTTAGTAACTAATATGCTCACAATAAATTCAATGATATAATTTCATAATTAGTGAGATTTCCTTTTTTCTTTATTGCCTCTCTCCTTGAGTAATATTTGCATCTGTATAGAGATTTTCAATTGAAGTACAAGCCAATTCATTATATCAATTTATTGAAGCTTATGTGGACCAAGTTGGAATTTTTCTTCCTCACCATTCTCTTTTCGAATTTGGTGTTAGTAAGATACTCTATTGACAGTTCCTGATATATTTGGAGTACTTCATTTAGATTTTGACTGTTGTAATTTAAAAGCTGTTTGGTTTAAAAGGATGTTTGACATTAAATTATTTCAAAGTTGTTCTTTAGTTCTAAGTCCTTATTTTTCTCTTAATTCAAAACGAACTTGCTTGATAATCAGGTGTTAAATAAAGCAGAACAAGGCTTTATCATTACTTTAAGGTAATGTTTTGTGGTGTGGAAAAACTTCGACTCCAAATCGCCTTGCTTCAAGAATGAAAAAAAGGGCAAGGAAGTTGACTGTAACTGTAACTATTTATGATTATCATTTCAGTTGTTGTTAATCAAGTCCAGGTTATTGTGTTTTTCTTTTTGTAGCTGAAAATGAGTAAACTGTTCTGATGTGCATAAGCTGTTTGATAAAGGCATTATTTTCATAGCTATGCCGAGTGGTTTACGATAACTATTCTTCGTAATCTTTTGTAATAGGTATTTAGGTTGTTGATTTGATCAGATTGTTTGCTTTCTACACTTTGTGAGATCATGCCCTCACTGTTTTCATCGAAATATTACACATGGTGAATTAATGGCTCTGTTACCTACAACTTTGCCTGCTATTTTTAAGCTTTGGAAACCAAAGTGTGACGTTCACAAGGTAAAGGGTTGTGGAATATTTATATTGAGTACATCTAAAACTGATTCTTACTCTATTGTTTTGCTGTTAGGTTTTGGTGCGCACTGTGCAAGTTGTGTTCTATTTAGTGTACATATATATCTGGCTTTTGATAGGATTGTTGCTGTACTTTGAGTGACTCAATAGTATGCAGTTGAGACTGATTTCCGTATAATGCTAATCATATTTCTCAGACCTGAAAAGGCGCAGCAACAGTCATGAACCAAATTTGCAAAGAATTATGGGTTTATGTCTCTGCATATTTAGTATATTATGTGAACAACCTTTGAAAGTAGGTACTCTCTATTTTTTTTTTCTTCTAATAATTCAAATATTTTTATAATTGTTTCTACTTTTTATTTCCTTCTGTTGGTTGGTTTGGACTGGTAGACTACTTGGTGCTGTATATTGTAATGAAATTCCTAATCCTACAGGATTTATTATATGAAAGAAACATTTCTGAATGTTAACATTCTTCTCATGAAGTTGTCTTGTTGGAATAATTGGATTTTGCACCAAAGTCAGCATGCAGGATTGGAGCCCCTGCGTCCGAGGGCGAGGACTACAAAAAGAACAACTGCTTTGAAACCTGATAAGACAAGATAGTTATTTTTATGTCACTGACAGATACATGTGCACAATGGTACTCAAACATCAAATCTCTTCTCTTCACTGTTGTGTTCAACCTAAAGATAATATATACATGACTAGAAAGGCAAAAATAGAGAAGAATTGAAAAAAATGAGCTCAAATGTAAAATCACTAAATATTATGGAAGTTCTGACAAGTCATTCATCCAGTGAAAAATATATTTTTCCATATTTAACAATTCAATACTTTTCACCTTCATTTTCTAACAAGTTATTTTACCACATTGTAGCTTTATGAAATTTTAATATTTTCCAGAGATATTTTGTCAGTAAGATACTCTTATATGCTGTAAACATACAGAAGTCTGCATCTTTCATGACAAAGGAAAAGAACCAAGTTCTGCTTGCTCCAGAGAACCCTATATTCAATGTTAATTTCAAAAAGCCTCAGAAATTTTCAAATTACTTAAATGGATACTCTGTATATGAAGTTGTGTGGCGGAATTGCTTAGTAGGGTGCATTGATCAAGACATGAAAATATTCAAAAATGGTCAACTCAAAGTTAGCATGCCGGTCACGTGTTGGTCACTACTAATTAATGTCTTGTTTTTTGGTAATAAATACACACATATTGCTGGATCTGAAAAATCTAGTTACCAGATTTGTTTTTAATAACCATAATTTATTTGCCGCATATTTCGGTAACGTTTACCTTGTAATTTTCTGCAAATTCTTCATGCTGAAATTGCAGGACTGGATTCGCTAGATTTCCAGCGTTGGCTATATAAGCAAGCCTGTACCTCAGGTTCTGGCAATGCAATCAACTCTTGAATTGTTTTCTGGTGAGTTTTTAAGCATGCCTTGCATAGCCTTTGATTTCCTTATCTCAGCATTGCCTATATGTTTTCTACCATATCAAGTTTTAGATTATTATGCGCCTGCACCATAAAATTGCAGGTGGACATTGTTGTGCTGTTATGGTTTTCTAATGTTATGCTAAACATGATATGTATTGTTCATCATATTGGTTAGCTTCATTAATTCTTGAATTTAACTATTTTGAGAAAGATGTAAATTAATGTGAGCATGCTATGCCATGTAGATAAAGTTATGTGCGTATATCACAGGTGTTCATGATCTTATTCAAGAGAAATCTATCCCCATATCTCCCAATTTGAAATGAAATTAATAGTAACGATATCATTACTGTAACCTTAATTGGCATACATTAAAAAACTTTGTTAACATACACAAAAATAACTACTAACCCTTAAATTTCTTTTCTATTTGTTCAGGAAGTTCATTGAAACATAATGGCACCAGGATTTGTCTCTACGGGCCAAGGACGTGCAAACGGAAATCAGAGGATGCGACCAAATGAGGGATTATTATCTCAAAGCAATAACTATCCAACACGACCCTTTACAACATGGAACAACAGGCTCACTGCCCTTGTGGTGGAAAACGGAGAAATCTGCAGGATTTTGGAAAAGGGACTTCTAAGTGCTTTTGGAGTCAAAGCTGAAGCTGTAGGTTGTGGAATTGAGGCGGAGGAACTCATTTCTCGTGGGGCAAGCTTCAATCTCATTGTCATTGGCATGCATTTAAGTGGAATGACTGCAATTGAGGTTATAAGAATTTTTGCCCAAACGATCACATAATTTATTCATAATGTCTAACTTTTGTCCCACCTCTCCCCCTTGCCTAGCTGATTTTGATTGATCGGGAATTACGTGCTAACTAACATCCATGGCATAATTGTTATTTTATTTTTTAAAAGGTTGTTCAGAAGCTTCGGGCTATAGGTGTTCGCAGCAAGATGATTGGCCTTACTGCAATGCATAGTGAAGAAGAAAAGCAGGCATTTTTGGAAGCTGGAGGTGACGTGTACTTTGAGAAGCCCCTGAGCCCGTACAGGTTTATTCCTATCCTGGAGGATATTGACAGGAACATGTGATGGAAGAGCAGCCAAACCAATTAGGGGACTCCTCTGCTTAGTGTTTCCTCTGTTATAAATTAGTCACAAGTAAAATTGTCTTTGTTGCAAGCTAGTAAAATAAAGTGCATCTAAGTAATAGTCCAAGTAAAATCATGTGTCTTATCCTTGTTGTTTGAGTCTTTGCTTAAATATTCAATAAAATTGAGTCCTCTATTTTTTTTAGGCTCTTAAACGGTACTAAATAGAAGTAACATGCTCTAGCCGAGAACACCGTTGTTTCGTAAAAGATGTGCAGACAGAGCAGATTCTGAAAATTCTCACGAGCAGATTAACATGCTTGTTCTTAAGACCATGAAGATTTGAACAGTTATTACAAGAAAATTACATCTACAAATAATCAACTATATTTAAAATTTTATAAATTACTAAAAATGTTAACATGCTGGGCAGCAATCCTTTTAAAATGAGAGGAAAAAAAAAAAAAAAAAAATATATATATATATATATATATATATATATATATATATATATAATTTAAAACTTTATGGTACCCATATGAGCCTATTACGCAAAACAAAAAATCGTGCTTTTCTACAACAGTTGAGAGGCACCGTGCAAAGAGATAACCGTCTACCACTATTGAATCTTAACATTTCAAGAAAAGGAGAAATCATCATATAATATCAAATACAGGCAGAAAATTTCGAAAATTAAGTTCGACTGAGAACTTAAAGCAAAACACATTAATCCATGTAATTGTGCGACAATCTTTTCACATATAGAGACCTTCTGGCACCCCTTCCTTCTTCTTGAACATCACCTTGTCCTTTGCCTTCTTGAAGTCGGCATGAGTCACCTGAACCATAGATTTTAAACAATCAAATACCAAATTAATCTGCCATGTACAAACAAGAGAGGCCAACTGAAGCAAATATACACAAAGAAACTCCAAATATCCATATTACATTAACACAGTTGTTCTGCTCTGCGTTCTATTGTCCCATGGACATACAACTATAGCAAATTCTTAAGGGGATAATAGATGTAAGTTCACACCTACAAAAGAAAATCGAAGAAGCAATGCAAATCTTGCAGATGATTATGAATGAACTTATGCAAGGTATAGTTCTTAGTGTATTTTAAAAGTGCAATAATGGAAAATTCACATTCGCAAAAAATTCATTGCAAAGTCACGAGTATTTCACCTTCATGCGACGTTCCCTTAAAGCAAGCAATCCAGCTTCAGTGCATATGGCCTTTATGTCAGCCCCTGAAAATTCATCTTTGGTCATAACAAACTCTTCTAGGTTGACATCATCAGCCAATGTCATCCTTGATGTATGTATCTGCAATAAGACAAAAAAATCGTTCAAGATAGGGTAGAACACTTGAATGATTCAATCTAGGGGAAAGCTCGGGCAAAGATGAGTTATTTTTATATAATATTCATGTTAGAATATCATGACTACCTGGAAAATACGCCTCCTGGTTTTGATATCAGGAAGAGGAAATTCTATCTTCCTATCTATTCGGCCAGGACGAAGCAAAGCTGGATCAAGACTCTCGATTCTGTTTGTTGCAAGAATCACTTTGACATCTCCTCTTGAGTCAAAGCCATCTAACTGGTTAAGCAATTCCAACATGGTTCTCTGAATTTCACGTTCACCACCTGAATGGGCATCGTACCTGCATTGCATATAATAATTAAAAATATTTCCAGCACCGTTATCTGCATTCCTATTGCACAATAGCTCACCTCTTTGTACCAACCGCATCAATTTCATCAATGAAGACAATTGAAGGAGAGAGATCATCAGCAACTCTAAAGAGTTCCCTAACTAATTTTGGTCCATCGCCCAAGTACTTTTGAATTAGCTCACTACCAACAACACGCAAAAAGGTTGCCGATGTTGAGTTTGCAACTGCCTGAAAGAACAGAGGATATAAATAAGAATTAAAAGACTTACAAATATAATGACAAAAAATTTCTTAACCAAGTGTGAATCTCCACCGGATTACAGGCATCATGAACAGGATAAGCATGCAAAGGTTTAGACATCAATGATCTGTCTTTATCTCTCTCACAAAATTAGGAGAGAGGGGCAAAGAGGAATGAATATATAACACATACTAAGTAACAAAAAATATTGCAAAAGCTCATTCTCTTATGCAGTATGACAGTAAAGGAGGAAACAATGAAACCTTTGCAAGCAAGGTCTTGCCAGTTCCAGGCTCTCCATACAATATGACTCCCTTAGGAGGCTTAATACCAATGTCCTCGTATAATTCAGGATGAGTGAGTGGAAGCTCCACGGCTTCTTTAATCTCCTGTATCTGAGCATCTAATCCACCAATGTCAGCATATGATTCCAGTGGAGCTTTCTCAACCTTCATCACTGACACCATAGGATCAACCTCATCTTGGAGGAGCCCAACAACAGAAAGTACCTACAAGGAATCAGAAAATTTATTACATCAATATAAGCACAGAATTATAGATATTATAGATTCAAATTGAACCTAACCGTCAACAATCCTGGAAGATCCAGGAAGAAGGCATGAATTAAAACAAGAAGCAGGTAAAAATTTCCACACCACAGTAAAGAAGCACATGTACATTTCTCACCAAACTATACAGTATAAATAACAACTGCAAAATACATATACTCCTACGTTCGTTGGAATGGTACATACCAGGTTCATCATTTCTGAATTAGACAATTAGGTTTAATAAAATTTTTGAGGGAAAACCTCAATCTTTTAAATTTATAGTTTCATACTCTAAGCATGAAACTGAACAGGCAAATAGTTTCTAAATCCGATGTAATTAACAATTCATTTAATTTTCCCCACTTAATAAAATCATAAATAGAGAGAACGAGTTAAATACAATCACCTTATTGTGCATCAAAATGGCGCAGCCAGGCTCCAACTGATCCTTATCAACGAAAGACAAAATACCCACATAGTACTCAGGCCCAACAGACGAGGAAACGATAGCATGATTCTCATCGATTAATTCCTCTAAATTTCCTACACTCATAGGCGATCCGCGAAGATCGTCGACTTTGGATCTGTCTTCCTCAGCCTTTTCTTCCTGTGGCTTAAGTCTCTCTTGATTAGTAACAAATTCCTCCTCCATTAGTAAATAGTCCTTGATTCGCTCAAGCTTTAGAAGCCTTAGCTTGCACTTCGTCAAGGGCGTCACTGTGGGTAATCGAGCCGCAGCTTCAGGACCCTTTTGTTTTCGCTGTTTGCGACCGACGCGAGCCGGTGGAGCCGCCGGTTCAAACTTCTTCTCCTTCTTGTCGCCTCCATCTTGTTTCCGGTCGCCTGGAAGACCTTGACGGTTCAGACCACCCGGAGTTCCTTGACCCATAACTTCCGTTTACTGTATCGAGAGAGAGAGCGAAAGGGTTTGGGATTTCAGAGAATTGTCTTTTGTTTAGTGAGAGAAATAAATATTCTATTCTTTAATTATGGAATTGGAAATTATTTTTTAGTGTAATAGTGAGCCGGGCTTTGGAGGAGAGTTAAGCGGGCTATTAAATTAAATGAAGCCCAAATTCTCTTTTGGACCACATATCTTCAACCCAAGACTAAAATTTGTGTGTTAAGCAATTTTTTTTAATCCAAGCTTTAAGCAAATATTGATAATTAAATTCTATAAAAATATTGTTAACAAGTATAAAAAAAAAAATCTATTATAAAATAAAAAAAATAATTTTATTAATTAAATTTAAAAATATCATTAATATATTAGGATATTATTGATATCGGGGATTATTGATTAGTTTTATACTAAAGATCAAATTTATGTAATTACAATTTATTATAACAATTTTACTTCGATTACTAAACAGTTGTTATCCATTAATCAAAAAATTTATTAATTAGTAAAAGAGGTAAGTCAAATTACACGAAATAAAAAATTTATTGTCAAATTTTTTTTAAGTAATTATAATACTTATATATTTGTTATTGAGACTCGAATACATATATATATACACACACACGTGCTATCAATAGTATTAAATAAGCAAAACAATGCTAAAATTTGGGAAAATAATTGACGAAAATCTGTTTTTTTTTTTTACTTGTCTGAAATTTATTGGTGTCACATGTGAATTGAAATCATCAACCATAATAGAGTTAACAATTCTATCATATTTGGTAAGCACAAACATTTCAATTCATTTTTTAAATGAAATGATAAAATTTGTAACGGAAAATGCTCATTTCACTCACATTTTTTAACAGTGAATTAAAATATTTTATTTTCTTAAATTATTTTGTTATTACGTATTTTTTATTATTATTTATTCTTTTTATTTTTTTTCATTTTAAAGACTTTATTTTTTTTCTTTATTTATTGCACTGTACTTAAAATATAATAATATAAATAATGCTTCTATAAAATTGCTCTTTATTATTCTCATTCTTATTTACATTTTCCTTCTTCAAATCCAAGAGGACTGTTTAATATTTCATGTCAAAACCAAGAAAAATAAAAGCTATTAAACCTAAATGCCCTCTAATATTATATTAAAATGTGTTGATGATGTAGATTTACACAGAAGATTTAGTTCAGCTCAAAAGGTTAATTTTTAATTTGATCCAAATCCCGAAAAGGCCTACACATGAGAACTATTTTCATACTGTTTGTTTCATTGCACAAGGTGCTAAACCAATGAGTCAATGACATTAATTTTTATTTATTTTTAATAAATTTTAGTTGCAATACGAGGCTCGAAACCAGGACCTCCCATTTATTACTTAAGCTTGGTGGGGGCTTGGTTGCAATACATCTAAAATAAATGAGAAAACTTAAACAAGTATTACTTAATGATAATAATAAAATAAAAAGC
Source organism: Elaeagnus macrophylla (assembly GCA_029378325.1). NCBI lineage: Eukaryota > Viridiplantae > Streptophyta > Magnoliopsida > Rosales > Elaeagnaceae > Elaeagnus > Elaeagnus macrophylla. The sequence continues at coordinate 17,623,912 of CM055653.1, read as the reverse complement.
TGAATTATTCAATAATATAAAAAATAAGTAGTAGAAGAGGAATTAATTTTTTACTTTCTTAAATACCAATAAATCTTATAATTTGGAGCAACATTATTAAAAAAAATCAAAAGCAGTGTGACTCTCCTCTCTTAAGTAGAGTTATTGCCATTTGTAAACAAAGTCAAGAAGACTACCAGGGACATTCCAAAGGTAAATTCCATCATCTTTAACAATCCAACTGCATTGTTTGGTTTTTCCACATCTACTCCGAAGCCAATAATTATCTTTCTCTGGCCAAAACGCATTAAATTGAGAATGTTTAGGTCCAGTGCTTGCAAAGCACCAGAAAAGTGTAGTTCCCCAATAGTTTTCTCTAAAATCCCAACTGAATTTATTTCCAACTGCCAAGTGGTGGATGCCCAAATCATTGTCTTTAGACTTACAATGGACCAACAAATCTTGGTTTCCACTTAGTTGATTAACCACATTAAGGTGATATTTATGGATTGGAAATCCAAAGTTAAAACCAATACATGTGGAACTCATTGTTGCTAGTATTGCCAAAACAAGTAGACCAACTTTGTAGTCCTCAAAGCCTTTCATTTTTTTCAGTAGCTTTTATATATGGTGTGATATCACTTGAGTACTCTCAGGTCATGTCTCTCCTCTATATATATATATACAATTAGGGCAAGCTATGTTTTCACTATGAGAACTCGTAAGGTAAGGTTTTTAATTAGTATTTATTTTATTTTGACTATGGACTTATAACGTAACGTATTAAATGCAATTAAATTTTTTTCCTTTTTTTTTAATATGTAATTTAATACCTTCTTATCCAGCGCTCAATTTATGGATCTTTTATTTACAATGAAATATAATTTTTTTTTTTTTTAATGTTTATACGTATAAAGAAAGAAAACAAACGTTAACTGTTATGCATGCATGATTGAAAATGTTTAACTATAGCTAGTTTTCTTTTTAATATATTATTATTTAACTATAATCGGATAAAATTATACCCAATTTCAAAGTAATTAATGTATTGTTTTCCTCTCTCCTGCATTTTCTCCTTCGAGTCTTTTGATTTTAATCTCCATCATGTATTCAAATTTGCTGAAGGTAATAGCATCAATAGAGCATAACGGAAGATACAACTATAAATTATCTTTTATGGAAAATATTGTGATAAGTTAACTTTGAAATATAATATTTAGGGAATATGACTAAATTAATTTTTTTTTTTTTTTTTTTAGAGCAGGATCATAGAGGTCTCTTAGATTATGTCATTTGTATTATTTAATCTCTTAAATTATAAGTGATGTTATTTGGTCTATTAATTTTAAAAAGAAAGAAAAATGTCAATTAAGAACAAAATACATAATTTGAATGATTTTCTAATTAAAATATTATTATTAAATTAATATTTTAATATCAAAAATATTAAAATAATATAATTTTCTCTTAATTAGCCTCTTAAAAAAATAATATTTCAATTAAAAAATTATTAAAATCATACATTTTGTTCTTAATTGATTTAATTTTTTAAAAATTAAAAGATCAAATAATATTATTTATAATTTAAGAGATAAAATAATACAAACAATTTTATTTGAGAAACTTATTCCTTGAGTACTAGTACTCCTGATAACATATATTGTTGATCCCACCATCTTTTAATTCGTACTTGTATTTTCCCTTTGTTTCTCTGAGTATATATCACTAGAATATAAAAAATTATCGTAAGCATGAAAAGATGTTGGATCGATCATACATGAGTAGTTCAAAATTATGAATCTATATCTCTTTCGAATACTGACTTCACGGTATTTCAAGATCAGTATATATAAAAAATTCTCTCAACTAGAGAGTAGCTGAACATATTCAGAAACATCCTTTAATTTATAAAATGCGAGCTAGTATATTATAGTTTACTTCATAAATTTTTTTTCTTTTTCTTTGAGAGGATTTACGATCCTTGTGCATGTATAGTCTATAACGAATTAAATTCATGGTCGACCGTAAAAAACATAAATTAAAAAGGTGATGAAGATAAATTAAGCTAGTTCAGAGGTCTTGCAGTCTTAGAGGTACCAAAACAAAGTAACACTTCACATTCACTCATCAAACATGACAACTGGAAATATTAGAAAAACAGAAAACGTACGACTTATATGCGATGTTGCATTTTTTCATAAAGACATGAAAAACATAACGAGTTCATAATGTCAAACAACTAAATTAACTTCCGACCACTACCGATTATGATGACACATAGTATCCCATTCACTATTTTCGTTCAAGGGAAAGGAAGAACTCCCGTACCACTACCTACACCACCAACACCGCCGCCACCGACACCACCACCCACGCCACCAACACCACCGACTGCACCACCTAGTACACCGAACCCACCTACACCACCACCTAGTCCACCAAGCCCACCTACACCACCACCGAGCCCACCTACAAGCCCAGCACCACCACCAACCCCACCAAATGGAAGCCCACTATTATCAATTCCAGAGAATCCCCCAACGCCACCAAAACCAACGAAGTTCTTTTGGTCGTTCAAGCCTGAAGCTTCATTGGGCTTATTGGGAACATTTCTAGCTGTAGCCTGAACTATTGCAACTACAACAAGAAACACCATTGCTATTTCCCACCTTGCCATTTATCTCTCTCTCTCTGTTTTTCTTGCTCTTTCCTCTGTTTTGTTTCAAGTTAATTAGTACTCTTCTTAGTTGAGCAACTACTTGGGAAAGTTTTTATAGGCAAAAAAATTGAGCGGTGGGAGGGCAGTTGTGTGTAGTAAATAGAGGCTTAAATGAGTTACTTGCAGGGTCTTGTAACTTGTTGGTGTCAAAGTTCCAAGGCCACAGGGCACAGACCTACAAATTAATTGATCTAATTGGTTTAATTTGGGGCTTTTATAGAGTAAAAGGATTAATTATATAATATAGATTGGATTCATTATTTAGTTAGCTAGAGATTGGTAGTGTTAAAACATTTTAATAAGAACGCATGAATGGGAAGCATGAGGGATATAAATGTATGCCAGATGTCAGGTTGATGATGCGACTCTGCAGACTGAGTTCTGAAGAGTAATGAAGGAGGAAATTCTACTAGGACCTTTGATTAATATCTTCAACTCTATGATTTTATTTTATATTAATCACATTCAAAATATTATTTCATTGTTGGGATACTTCGTTTAATTTGTCGAAAAGAAGAGTGAGATCGAGGACGTTCTGGATTCTGGTGTTTTTTTATTTTTATTTTTTATGATTTTTCTTTTTACCATCTTTCTCTTCCATTAGAATTTTCTTTCTAAAAAAAAAAAACGAAAAGAAAAGAAAGATGATCTATTCATATTCATGAAGTACATATTCTGCTGTGCATCTTCTGATAGGTAGAAGAGAGTTAACCAATAAAATTATGGAGCTAATTAATGCCTAATATTGAAATATATTACAGACTCTAGTGGTCATACATACTACTTAAACGTAATATACTGAAATCATAATAAATTTAATATCAAGAAACACAAACTAAAACAATTACTAGCAGAAGACCATACCATTTGGCTGGTATTTTAAATAAGTTAAGATCAAATGTATTAAAAAATAAAAGAAAAAGAAATTATATGCCATCTATCTTTGTCTATAAAACTAGCAAAATTCAAGTCCTTTTCTAGTAGAACGACTCATGTCATCCATATGTACTTTTGTAGCTTTAATATCAGACTTTGAGTTCTATCCATGACAAATGTAGCCCTTTTATGATTCTTAAATATATTACGTTTTATGCTTTTCCTAAAATCAATGATTAAAATTAATTCATTTTATTATACGAGAAATGCGACTATTATATACAGTAATTTTATGTTTAAGAAAATAATTTTTTATTCTTTTTTTGTTATTGTGTATGAGTGATAATTCTACTGCAATATGAATACATCAATAACACAATTGCATGATTAATATACAATTGAATTAAAATTTGTCATTAAAAGTTTTACAAATTTAAAAATCCTACATAAATAATTTACTTGAAATTTTTTTCAATTTTTTAATCAATCAAATAACACACGAACACAAACATGACAAATTCATAATAAAAATACGACATGAATATGACACAATTTTCAAGTCTAATTTAATCTAATGAGACAAAAAAGGAGGATTTTAAATTTTAACTAAAGGTTTTATACCACCTCATTTGAATATAAAATTCTCTCTTTATATTTATTGATATTATGTCATTATATTAATTATATCATTATTATTTTTATTTTCAATCAATTTTTTACTTGATAAATATCCAAATTATTAATCCAATTTTAAGCACAATTTAAATTAAGTTTTTAGCTATATAAGGCGTGGAAAAAAGAAAAGAAACCTTTCAAAGCGTTCATAAAATATTTATTAATTATTTTAAATTTATTAATTTTTACACCTAATTACATTTAGTAAGAGATTTTTTTGTTGTAGTTGATAAAGAATATATAACATTATTCATTTTTACAAATTTACAATTTTTTAATAAAATAATAGTTAAATAATTTAAATAAAAATCAATACTAATATAAGATTTAAAAAATTCCTCTAACGAGTCTTAATCCTCAGAACACTTGGCCCGACTCTGATTATAAATTCAAAAGATTAGCCTTTTTTTAGTGATATCTGTTATTCAATAGTTAAGATTCTCCGCTTAAAATATTCTATGAAATATATATAGAGAAAGTAAACGAATGTAGATTGATCTTTAGCAATTATAACAAGATTAAATGGAAAATCCGAAAATTAAGTATAGAAATTATTATAGGAAAATAAATTTATATCGCCATAATTAAGGCAACGTTTGGTTATAAAAATAAAATAAATAAAATTACAAATAATATTAAAGATTTAATTATATATCATAATTTTATTTATATATTGAGTTTTATTTTTATACTCCTCAATAAAAATAAAAAAAAGGAAAACAACAAAACTAACACCCCTAAAATTTGTAATAACAAAACTAGTACCCCTTGTGTTTAAACTTATATTTTTACAATTAAAAAAATGATTAATATGTCATTTTTCTAGGGGTGGCAATTTCTGACACGACACGATAGCACGATCCGAACACGATACGACACGAATTTTTTTAAGTAAGAATTGATCAATAATTTTTTTATGTTCTTAAAGATTTTGTTATTTCTTACTATTATAAATAAGTAACACAAAAAAAATTCAAGTAAATTTTTTAATGTGTCAACCAACACGAAAATACGACACGAATAACACGAACAAACACGACACGAACACGACCAACACGACACGATTGACACCCCTACATTTTTCCTTAAACATCCATTCAATTAAAATTGAACAACGACAATTTAGACCCGTTCAATATTGAGCGTGAAATGTTTCACGTTCAATATTATTAAGGTGCTAGTTTTGTTACTGTAAGTTTTAAGGGTGTTATTTTTTGTAATTTTCCAAAAAAATATGTTCATTTTTTTTATAACATAAATAAATATATGTTTTTTAGTGTTAGAAGAAAATAAATATATGTTTTTTTACCGAGTTAAAAATAAAACCAATTGAATAACTTTGTCATTTATGCACCGAAGGGTTTTTAAAATAAAATATTTAATTATATGATATAACCTTCTTTTATACATATAATTCCATTTTTCAACCCCTAAAAATTTTGTTGTTTTTCTTCCCGTAAAACAACATATTTTTTTTTTATGAGAAACATTTTTTTACGTGAATATATATATAAAGGAATATATGTCTGTTTTTTTTTTTTTTTTTTTAACGAAAAACATATATCTTTTATATTTTAAGAAAAATAACAAATTTTTTTCCTAAAAATAATTTAAAAAAAAAATCACGAGAATACATGGGTTGGTAATGGCATTAGTGGGATAATAAAAGCACATACACAAATACATTAATTAAGCATTCAAGTCTAAATTTTATTGGCAACATCATTAACAGGATTTTGTTCCTAATTTAGTATAATAATAAAGTCTTTTTGTTCATGACAGGATATAAATAGACACACTTGCAGAGTTTGTAATGCACCACAATCCAACAAGAAATTAAGAAGAAAAGAAAGTCAACATCAAAGTGAGCAAAATGACTTCCAAATACTTCTATTTGGGATTTTTCTTCGCTGCTTTTCTTGTTCTAAGCTCAGGTAGATTAAATCTCTCTAACCACACTATAATTTTTTTTTTGTTATTAATTTTTTAGTTAAATAAGGGAAAAAAATGATATTTAATTAATTTATTTGGTTTAATGGCAATAGGGGAAGTAGGTGCAGAGATTCCACCATGCACAACATTGGTGTATCAACGCTCATGTCCATCATACCCAAGCAGTTATGCATGTAATAAGTTGTGTTTGTCCACTCAATATGGATGTGGTGGGGTTTGCCGAATACCAAGCCCAAATGGAACCCCCGCTTGTTATTGTAAGGCCTAAACTTAGTGAGCTTTTATCCCTAATTATTGTGAGAGCTCCACAATAATCCTATGTTATGTAATCTTACCTTCATCCAATAAATTCAGTTATATAATTATCCATTTGAAATGCAAATTTTATGTTTTGGCTTAATTGGTGGTGTCAATCGGGTGTTTTAGAAGTATTTGTTTCGGGTTTGTACTTTGTACTGATATTTTCGGTCAAAATTAAATATTTTTATATTATAAAGAAACTAAATTATTTTTAGGAATGAATTTAATTATAATGGTAAAAAACATCAATCTTTCTACAAACATTAAAAATAATAATAATAACTGTTAATTTTAAATAAAATAATAATAATTAATGTTCTATTGTATTTATTGTATTATGTTGTGTTTTAATTTAGAGCCTGAATTAACACTTTTAATCTTAATTTGATACATAACATAAATGCTAAATTATCACACAATTAAATTAAATATAGATAAATAATTAGTGTCTTTTGGACAACAAAATATATAATTATTCAAAAACAGAGAGATGCCCAGCAGTAAAATGTTATAATATGTATATGTACTGTTTTTTATTAATATTATATAATATATATAATGATCACAAAAATGACAAACGCAAATAAGATGATGATGGCGAGACAAAATACGTTTGGTCATTGTTAGCTTCCTCATTACCACATGTATTTTCACATTTCAATTTACGGCCAAGTACTTGCCCCTTCAAACAACCCCCTCTGACTTTTGCACTCGTCATTTTTTCTCACCCCACTTTTTCTTTCAACAAAATAGTATTCATTAATTTAATATTTAAATTTTAGCTATTTCATCAATATTTAAACTTTAATTAAATTAATACTTAAATTATTAAATTTTATAATTTAATTTTTAAAATTTTAAAATTTCATATATAAGTTCTTAAACTTTTAAACGCTATAATTTAGTCTCAAAATTTTAAAATTTTATATATATATCATATTTTGGGTATTAAAATACAAGTTTTGAATCAAAATTTTAGGATTTAAGTATGAATTTTTAAAAATTTGGCGGTTAAATTGTAAGATTTAAAAATTTAGGAACCTATGTGTGAAATTTTAAAAATTTGAAGACTAATTTATACAATTTAAAACTTTGAGAACCTAAGTCTGGATTAGTTAAAATTTAAGAACTAATGATATAGTTTAGTTTAATATTTACTAACAAAGTATATTTCATAATCATTTAACTTCATATACAAATACATTGTTTTGGCAAAAATAGAAACATGAAATATAAGTAATAGTGTGCATAATGATCAACTAATTAATTTACATGTTAAAATGAAAATAAGAAGAAGATATACATACGGATATGATGATAAGAATAACCAAAATGGAGAAGCAAATTAGACCTTTATATAGGAAAGTTAAGCACATAATATGCATGGGTGAATTTAAAATTCTAATATTATAACATAGTTGAGATCTACATTGGTCAACCGTATTGAAAATTTTTCAATATATTCAATCATATTAACAATGTCCAACGTTTTTGTTGTACGTGAATAACTTCTTTTAAGAAAAAATGTTGTATAAAGTGTATGAACATGTGATATATCTTGCTAATTTTAAGAAAATATAATTAGTGTTTATATTAGAATGAATCATATATCTACATTCAAATAATTGTATCCAACTTTGTGTATGTAAAACTTTATCCTTCTTTTATGCCAATTGATACTTTGCGGTTTGGAACATCCAAACTCGTTCTATATGGGTCCTTACTCCTTAATAACCTCACCCATTTATACAAAAGGAAATATATAGACGATTAAATTCCAATATTAAAAAAATGGGTTCTAATTGAAGTTGTTTTAGCTAGAACTATTAGATATTAATTTGGAAAGAAAATAAATAAAGAAAATAAAAAACACCTATAACCGTTTAGCAACACTATTTTAAAAGTGGTTGCATTTGTTGTAAACACAACATTATCTATAATGGTTTTATAAATTTTTTAAAAATAAATCTTTTAATCTTTTATGTAATTTAGTAATTTGGTTTGGATTAACCATGAATTCAGGAGTATAATAACCATGATTTCTACGCAATTAATTGGTTACTATTAATATTAATTTTAAAGCCAAAATTATCACAATTTAAGTTCAAAATATAATTATATAACATAATTCTCTTTTGTATAAAAACACACACATATATATATTATTGTTGTTGTACATATTTTTCTGCAATGTAAAAAATATACTTTTATTAAGAGATTAAAATAATTGTTTCATTATGAAAATGAGAGAAATGAAAAATATGAATTAAAATAATTAGAAGGGTTGGATATGAATGTAAATTCAAAGGGTACAATTAGCCCAATGTTGAAATTTTAAGTTTGGGGTAGGTATTATTGGAACATGTATATTTTTAGATTCGTCTGTATTAGATTTTTTAAATTAAATGCAAGTTCAAAACTAAATCTTAAAACATTTGGAAAGACTTGAATGACTTTTTTAAATTTTAAATTGACTTAAATTAATGCTCAATTTTAGGTAATGCAATAAATTATAAAATAATAACATATCATATTTAAATATACATATATTTTATAAAATTTAAACCTAACTTATAAGTATTGTTGGGTCATGTATATTTTTAGATCGATCTGGATTGAATTTTTTTAAATTAAATGCAAGTTCAAAACTAAATCTTAAAACATTTGGAAAGATTTGAAGATAGTGCAATAAATTATAAAATAATAACATATCATATTTAAATATACATATATTTTATAAAATTTAAATCTAACTTATAATTTGGACCTAATTCGGATTAAACTCGTGATATAAATGTTTGACTCTAAGCATAATCCTAAAATTATTTGAATATGATTATACCGGATTTACTTGAATCTAATCAAATTTTGAGTCGAATGAAGTTAAATTATTTGAATTTTGGGTAGATTTACATTCCTAGGGTTTGAGGAGAACAAAAATCGCAAGGCAAAAGAAGTAGGAAATCCAGCAAAACAAAGGAGACGTGGGAAAAGATTATAAGTTAGAAGGTTATAGCTGGCCCACTCCCACGTGAGAACTCTTCCAATCACCAAACACCAACCACGTTCCTTGGTATGTTGTGGTAGCAGTAGGGGATTAACTATGAAGAAAAGCGTCAAGATTGTAAGATGCAAATAGCAATTAGCATCTTTGGTGCAGCGCATATTCGAGAAAAAGGGCACACGTGAAAGTATTCAACAAGCCTGTCAGCGAAACTTACCGTATGTGTAGGTAAGTATAGCAGTTGCACACATTAGATAAATCCAGAATAATGAAACGGAACAGCAGAAAAAAAGAAAGGAAGAAAAAGGGGAAGAGTTAACGTTAGAATTGTTTGGACGCGTAGCGGCAAGGTGTGAACCCGCCGCTTAAACCCACGAATCCAGACAAAACCTCATCTGCTTATTATCCAATCATATACTTTCACTTATTTTCCTCAGTCGGTTCTCTCTTTCTCTCTCTGTCTGTGGAGAAAATTAAAACTCATTCTTTTGATCTCTAGCTCCCTTAGCTGTACGTTTGTGCTCTGTTCAGAGCCCCAACTGGATTTAATTCATGTCAAAGAAAAATTTAATAGATAATTAAAGTAAAGATATAAATTTCTTTGTTTTAATTGGAGGGGAAGAAGTTCTTCCCTCATATATATTCGTTTATGGTGAATTAGATTTTTTTTTATTACACGTGTAATTTTGCCTTTTAGGTTAGTGGTGTAATTTGCTACATCTAAATTTACGCTTACGTGCTAATTTAATATTTATTTTTATTGGATGATCGGCTTAAGTTTAGTAAAGCTTTAAATCTAATGTAATGATATTTGGCTCTAAATTAACTGTAATATTTTTAGTGTATTAATATATATATCGTAATAAATAACTCTTACACACTTTTATGTTGGTACATAATCTAATGCATAGAAAATAATACGTGAGATTTTTAGTGTATTAATATATGTATAGTAATAAACAACTCTTACACACTTTTATGTTGGTACATAATCTAATACATAGAAAATAATACTTGAGATTTGGATACATGATGTCCAGCTAAGAAAATTATTGAAAATAACTCACAGAAAGAAAGGTTTAGAAGGGAAAAAACATGATACATTTAGCAAAGAATTGATCACAGTAATAATTCACTCATCATTTTGGTACATAAAGAGCATAAACAATGAGAAGTTTTATAATAGGACCGAAAAATTTAGTTTCTTCATTTCTATATAATCTAGTTACTTATACTACATAGAGATATTGTGTCAGGTATGTTATAATAAACATAATATTAATGTAAAATTTATAAATAAGTATGAATATTATTATCTTGAATCTGGTGTTTTTTTATTTTTATTTTTTATGATTTTTCTTTTTACATCTTTCTCTTCCATTAGAATTTTCTTTCTAACAAAAAAGAAAAGAAAAGAAAGATGATCTATTCATATTCATGGAGTACATATTCTGCTGTGCATCTTCTGATAGGTAGAAGAGAGTTAACCAATAAAATTATGGAGCTAATTAATGCCTAATATTGAAAAATATTACAGAGTCTGGTGGTCATACATACTACTTAAACGTAATATACTGAAATCATAATAAATTTAATATCAAGAAACACAAACTAAAACAATTACTAGCAGAAGACCATACCATTTGGCTGGTATTTTAAATAAGTTAAGATCAAATGTATTAAAAAATAAAAGAAAAAGAAATTATATGCCATCTATCTTTGTCTATAAAACTAGCAAAATTCAAGTCCTTTTCTAGTAGAACGACTCATGTCATCCATATGTACTTTTGTAGCTTTAATATCAGACTTTGAGCTCTATCCATGACAAATGTAGCCCTTTTATGATTCTTAAATATATTACGTTTTATGTTTTTCCTAAAATCAATGATTAAAATTAATTCATTTTACTATACGAGAAATGCGACTATTATATACAATAATATCTTATTTGTAATAATTAGGTCGGTTTAAAGTCAAGATAATATAGGCGACCAGCCTAAAGCCCTTAATGAGACCTCGATTTAATAAGTAATATATATATATATATATATATATATATATATATATATATATATATATATATTTTTTTTTTTTTTCTTTATGTTTAAGAAAATAATTTTTTATTCTTTTTTTGTTATTGTGTATGAGGGACAATTCTACTGCAATATGAATACACCAATAACACAATTGCATGATTAACATACAATTGAATTAAAATTTGTCATTAAAAGTTTTACAAATTTAAAAATCCTATATAAATAATTTACTTAATTTTTTTTAAATTTTTTAATCAATCAAATAACACACGAGCACAAACATGACAAACTCATAATGCAAATACGATATGAATATGACACAATTTTTAGGTCTAATTTAATCTAATGAGACAAAAATGGAGGATTTTAAATTCTAACTAAAGGTTTTATACCACCTCATTTGAATATAAAATTCTCTCTTTATATTTATTGATATTATGTCATTATATTAATTATATCATTATTATTTTTATTTTCAATCAATTTTTTACTTGATAAATATCCAAATTATTAATCCAATTTTAAGCACAATTTAAATTAAGTTTTTAGCTATATAAGGTGTGGAAAAAAGAAAAGAAACCTTTCAAAGCGTTCATAAAATATTTATTAATTATTTTAAATTATTAATTTTTACACCTAATTACATTTAGTAAGAGTTTTTTTGTTGTAGTTAATAAAAAATATATAACATTATTCATTTTTACAAATTTACAATTTTTTAATAAAATAATAGTTAAATAATTTAAATAAAAATCAATACTAATATAAGATTTAAAAAATTCCTCTAACGAGTCTTAATCCTCAGAACACTTGGCCCGGCTCTGATTATAAGTTCAAAAGATTAGCCTTTTTTTAGTGATATCTGTTATTCAATAATTAAGATTTTCCACTTAAAATATCCTATGAAATATATAGAAAGTAAACGAATGTAGATTGATCTTTAGCAATTATAACAAGATTAAATGGAAAATCCGAAAATTAAGTATAGAAATTATTATAGGAAAATAAATTTATATCGCCATAATTAAGGCAATGTTTGGTTATCAAAAATAAAATAAATAAAGTTATAAATAATATTAAAGGTTTAATTATATGGCATAATTTTATTTATATATTGAGTTTTATTTTTATACCCCTCAATAAAAAAAAAAAAAAAAAAAACAACAAAACTAACACTCCTAAAATTTGTAATAACAAAATTAGCACCCCTTGTGTTTAAACTTATATTTTTACAATTAAAAAAAATTATTAATATGTCATTTTTCTTTGAACATCCATTTAATTAGAATTGAACGACGACAATTTAGACCCGTTCAATATTTCACGTTCAAATTGAACGTTTAATAATATTGAGGTGCTAGTTTTGTTACTATAAGTTTTAAGGGTGTTATTTTTGATAATTTTTCAAAAAAATATGTTCATTTTTTTTATAACATAAATAAATATATGTTTTTTAGTGTTAGAAGAAAATAAATATATGTTTTTTTTACCGAATTAAAAATAAAACTAATTGAATAGCTTTGCCATTTATGCACCGAAGGTTTTTTAAAATAAAATATTTAATTGTATGATATAACCTTCTTTTATACATATAATTCCATTTTTAACCCTCTAAAAAATTTTGTTGTTTTTCTTTAAACTTAAAACAACATATTTTTTTTATTGAGAAACATACATTTTTTTACGTGAATATATATATAAAGGAATATATGTCTGTTTTTTTGTTTTTTTTTTTTAACGAAAAACATATATCTTTTATATTTTAAGAAAAATAAAAAAAAATTTCCTAAAAATAATTTTAAAAAAAAATCACGAGAATACATGGGTTGGTATATGCATTAGTGGGATAATAAAAGCACATACACAAATACATTAATTAAGCATTCAAGTCTAAATTTTATTGGCAACATCATTAACAGGATTTTGTTCCTAATTTAGTATAATAATAAAGTCTTTTTGTTCATGACAGGATATAAATAGACACACTTGCAGAGTTTGTAATGCACCACAATCCAACAAGAAATTAAGAAGAAAAGAAAGTCAACATCAAAGTGAGCAAAATGACTTCCAAATACTTCTATTTGGGATTTTTCTTCGCTGCTTTTCTTGTTCTAAGCTCAGGTAGATTAAATCTTTCTAACCACACTATAATTTTTTTTTTTTTGTATTAATTTTTTAGTTAAATAAGGGAAAAAAAATGATATTTAATTAATTTATTTGGTTTAATGGCAATAGGGGAAGTAGGTGCAGAGATTCCACCATGCACAACATTGGTGTATCAACGCTCATGTCCATCATACCCAAGCAGTTATGCATGTAATAAGTTGTGTTTGTCCACTCAATATGGATGTGGTGGGGTTTGCCGAATACCAAGCCCAAATGGAACCCCCGCTTGTTATTGTAAGGCCTAAACTTAGTGAGCTTTTATCCCTAATTATTGTGAGAGCTCCACAATAATCCTATGTTATGTAATCTTACCTTCATCCAATAAATTCAGTTATATAATTATCCATTTGAAATGCAAATTTTATGTTTTGGCTTAATTGGTGGTGTTAATCGTGTGTTTTAGAAGTGTTTGTTTTGGATTTGTACTCATATTTACGGTCAAAATTAAATAGTTTTATATTGTAAAGAAACTAAATTACTTTTAAGAATGAATTTAATTATAATGGTTAAAAAAAAAAAAATCAATCATTCTACGAACATTAAAAATAATAATAATAACTGTAAATTTTAAATAAAATAATAATAATTAATGTTATATTGTACGTATTGTACTATGTTATGTTTTAATTTGAAGTCCGAATTAACACTCTTAATATTAATTCATCTTTAATTATAAAAAAATTTCAATCCCTCTTTTGTTACTACTATATATAAATCAATTTTGATGCGAAAGTTCTTGTTTTCGGGACCTCCTGTACTATAATTTGATACATAACATTAATGCTAAATTATCACACAATTAAATTAAATATAGATAAATAATTAGTGTCTTTTGGACAACAAAATATATAATTATTCAAAAACAGAGAGATGCCCAACAGTAAAATGTTATAATATGTATATGTACTGTTTTTATTAATATTATATTATATATATAATATATATAATGACCAACAAAAATGACAAACGCAAATAAGATGATGATGGCGAGACAAAATACGTTTGTCATTGTTAGCTTCCTCATTACCACACGTATTTTCACATTTCAATTTACGGCCAAGTACTTGCCCCTTCAAACAACCCACTCTGACTTTTGCACTCGTCATTTTTTCTCACCCCACTTTGTCTTTCTACAAAATAGTATTCATTAATTTAATATTTAAATTTTAGCTATTTCATCAATATTTAAACTTTTATTAAATTAATACTTAAATTATTAAATTTTATAATTTAATTTTCAAATTTTTAAAATTTCATATATAAGTTCTTAAACTTTTAAATTCTATAATTTAGTTCCCAAATTTTTAAAATTTTACATATAAATCATATTTTATGTATTAATACAAGTTTTGAATCAAAATTTTAGGATTTAAGTATGAATTTTTAAAAATTTGGGGGTTAAATTATAAGATTTAAAAATTTAAGAACCTATGTGTGAAATTTTAAAAGTTTGAAGACTAATTTATACAATTTAAAACTTTGAGAACCTAAATGTGGATTAGTTAAAATTTAAGAACTAATGATATAGTTTAGTTTAATATTTACTAACAAAGTATATTTCATAATCATTTAACTTCATATACAGATACATTGTTTTGGCAAAAATAGAAACATGAAAGATAAGTAATAGTGTGCATAATGATCAACTAATCAATTTACATGTTAAAATGAAAATAAGAAGAAGATATACATACGGATATGATGATAAGAATAACCAAAATGGAGAAGCAAATTAGACCTTTATATAGGAATGTTGAGCACATAATATGCATGGGTGAATTTCAAAATTTTAATATTATAACATAGTTAAGATCTACATTGGTCGACCGTATTCAAAAAATTTCAATATATTCAATCATATTAACAATGTCCAACATTTTTATTGTACGTGATTAACTTCTTTTAGGAAAAAATTTTGTATGAGCCACATGTATGAACATGTGATATACTTTACTAATTTTAAAAAAATGTAATTAGTATTTATATTAAAATGAATCATATATCTACATTCAAATAATTGTATCCAACTTTGTGTAAGTAAAAGTTTATCCTTCTTTTATGCCAATTGATACTTTGCGGTTTGGAACATCCAAACTCGTTCTATATTGGTCCTTACTCCTTAATAACCTCACCCATTTATACAAAAGGAAATATATAGACGATTAAATTCCAATATTAAAAAAATGGGTTCTAATTGAAGTTGTTTTAGTTAGAACTATTAGTTATTAATTTGGAAAGAAAAAAACACTATTTCAAAAACACCTATAACCGTTTAGCAACACTATTTTAAAAGTGGTTGCATTTGTTGTAAACACAACATTATTTATAATGGTTTTATAAATTTTTTAAAAATAAATCTTTTAATCTTTTATGTAATTTAGTAATTTGGTTTGGATTAACCATGAATTCAGAAGTATAATAACCATGATTTCTACGCAATTAATTGGTTACTATTAATATTAATTTTAAAGCCAAAATTATCACAATTTAAGTCTTTTTTAGAGGTTAAAGTTCAAAATATAATTATATAACATAATTCTCTTTTGTATAAAAACACACACACACACACACACATTTATATATTATTGTTGTTGTACATATTTTTCTGTAATGTAAAAAATATACTTTTATTAAGAGATTAAAATAATTGTTTCATATATGAAAATGAGAGAAATGAAAAATATGAATTAAAATAATTAGAAGGGTTAGATATGAATGTAAATTCAAGGGGGACAGTTAGCCCAATGTTGAAATTTTAAGTTTGGGGTTAGTATTATTGGATCATGTATATTTTTAGATTCGTCTGTATTGAATTTCTTAAATTAAATGCAAGTTCAAAACTAAATCTTAAAACATTTGGAAAGATTTGGATGACTTTTTTAAATTTTGAATTGACTTAAATTAATGCTCAATTTTAGGTAATGCAATAAATTATAAAATAATAACATATCATATTTAAATATATATATATTTTATAAAATTTAAACCTAACTTATAAGTATTGTTGGGTCATGTATATTTTTAGATTGGTCTGGATTGAATTTTTTTTTAAATTAAATGCAAGTTCAAAACTAAATCTTAAAACATTTGGAAAGATTTGAAGATAGTGCAATAAATTATAAAATAATAACATATCATATTTAAATATACATATATTTTATAAAATTTAAATCTAACTTATAATTTGGACCTAATTCGGATTAAACTCGTGATATAAATGTTTGACTCTAAGCATAATCTTAAAATTATTTGAATATGATTATACCGAATTTACTTGAATCTAATCAAATTTGAGTCAAATGAAGTTAAATTATTTGAATATTGGGTAGATTTACATTCCTAGGGTTTGTGGAGAACAAAAATCGCAAGGCAAAAGAAGTAGGAAATCCAGCAAAACAAAGGAGACGTGGGAAAAGATTATAAGTTAGAAGGTTATAGCTGGCCCACTCCCACGTGAGAACTCTTCCAATCACCAAACATCAACCACGTTCCTTGGTATGTTGTGGTGCAGTAGGGGATTAACTATGAAGAAAAGCATCAAGATTGTAAGATGCAAATAGCAATTATGTTTAAGAAAATAATTTTTTATTCTTTTTTTGTTATTGTGTATGAGTGACAATTCTACTGCAATATGAATACATCAATAACACAATTGCATGATTAACATACAATTGAATTAAAATTTGTCATTAAAAGTTTTACAATTTTAAAAATCCTATATAAATAATTTACTTGAAATTTTTTTAAATTTTTTATTCAATCAAATAATACACAAACACAAACATGACAAACTTATAATATAAATAGGATATGAATATGACACAATTTTCAAGTCTAATTTAATCTAAAGAGACAAAAAAGGAGGATTTTAAATTCTAACTAAAGGTTTTATACCACCTCATTTGAATATAAAATACTCTCTTTATATTTATTGATATTATGTCATTATATTAATTATATCATTATTATTTTTATTTTCAATCAATTTTTCACTTGATAGATATCCAAATTATTAATCCAATTTTAAGCACAATTTAAATTAAGTTTTTAGCTATATAAGGTGTGGAAAAAAGAAAAGAAAAGAAAAGAAAAAAAAAAAACCTTTCAAAGCGTACATAAAATATTTATTAATTATTTTAAATTTATTAATTTTTACACCTAATTAAATTTAGTAAGAGATTTTTTTTTGTTGTAGTTGATAAAAAATATATAACATTATTCATTTTTACAATTTTACAATTTTTTAATAAAATAATAGTTAAATAATTTAAATAAAAATCAATACTAATATAAGATTTAAAAAATTCCTCTAACGAGTCTTAATCCTCAGAACACTTGGCCCGGCTCTGATTATAAGTTCAAAAGATTAGCCTTTTTTTAGTGATATCTATTATTCAATAATTAAGATTCTCCACTTAAAATATCCTATGAAATATATAGAAAGTAAACGAATGTAGATTGATCTTTAGCAATTATAACAAGATTAAATGGAAAATCCGAAAATTAAGTATAGAAATTATTATAGGAAAATAAATTTATATCGCCATAATTAAGGCAATGTTTGGTTATCAAAAATAAAATAAATAAAGTTACAAATAATATTAAAGGTTTAATTATATGGCATAATTTTATTTATATATTGAGTTTTATTTTTATACCCCTCAATAAAAAATTAAAAAAAAAACAACAAAACTAACACTCCTAAAATTTGTAATAACAAAATTAGCACCCCTTGTGTTTAAACTTATATTTTTACAATTAAAAAAAATTATTAATATGTCATTTTTCTTTGAACATCCATTTAATTAGAATTGAACGACGACAATTTAGACCCGTTTAATATTTCACGTTCAAATTGAACGTTTAATAATATTGAGGTGCTAGTTTTGTTACTATAAGTTTTAAGGGTGTTATTTTTGATAATTTTTCAAAAAAATATGTTCATTTTTTTTATAACATAAATAAATATATGTTTTTTAGTGTTAGAAGAAAATAAATATATGTTTTTTTACCGAATTAAAAATAAAACTAATTGAATAGCTTTGCCATTTATGCACCGAAGGTTTTTTAAAATAAAATATTTAATTATATGATATAACTTTCTTTTATACATATAATTCCATTTTTAACCCCCTAAAAAATTTTGTTGTTTTTCTTAAAACTTAAAATAACATATTTTTTTTATGAGAAACATACATTTTTTTACGTGAATATATATATAAAGGAATATATGTCTGTTTTTTTTTTTTTTTTTAACGAAAAATATATATCTTTTATATTTTAAGAAAAATAACAAATTTTTTTCCTAAAAATAATTTTTAAAAAAAATCACGAGAATACATGGGTTGGTAATTGCATTAGTGGGATAATAAAAGCACATACACAAATACATTAATTAAGCATTCAAGTCTAAATTTTATTGGCAACATCATTAACAGGATTTTGTTCCTAATTTAGTATAATAATAAAGTCTTTTTGTTCATGACAGGATATAAATAGACACACTTGCAGAGTTTGTAATGCACCACAATCCAACAAGAAATTAAGAAGAAAAGAAAGTCAACATCAAAGTGAGCAAAATGACTTCCAAATACTTCTATTTGGGATTTTTCTTCGCTGCTTTTCTTGTTCTAAGCTCAGGTAGATTAAATCTCTCTAACCACACTATAATTTTTTTTTTGTATTAATTTTTTAGTTAAATAAGGGAAAAAAATGATATTTAATTAATTTATTTGGTTTAATGGCAATAGGGGAAGTAGGTGCAGAGATTCCACCATGCACAACATTGGTGTATCAACGCTCATGTCCATCATACCCAAGCAGTTATGCATGTAATAAGTTGTGTTTGTCCACTCAATATGGATGTGGTGGGGTTTGCCGAATACCAAGCCCAAATGGAACCCCCGCTTGTTATTGTAAGGCCTAAACTTAGTGAGCTTTTATCCCTAATTATTGTGAGAGCTCCACAATAATCCTATGTTATGTAATCTTACCTTCATCCAATAAATTCAGTTATATAATTATCCATTTGAAATGCAAATTTTTTGTTTTGGCTTAATTTGTGGTGTCAATCGTGTGTTTTAGAAGTGTTTATTTCGAATTTGTACTCATATTTTCGGTCAAAATTAAATATTTTTATATCGTAAAGAACTAAATTATTTTTTGGAATAAATTTAATTATAATGATAAAAAAAATCAATCTTTCTATAAACATTAAAAATAATAATAATAACTGTTAATGCTAAATAAAATAGTAATAATTAATATTATATTGTCGTATTGTATTGTATTGTGTTTGTGTTTTAATTTGAAACCCGAATTAACACTCTTAATCTTAATCCATCTTTAATTAAAAATAAATTTCAATCCCTCTTTTGTTACTACTGTATATAAATCAATTTTGATGCGAAAGTTCTTGTTTTCGGGACCTCCTGTACTATAATTTGATACATAACATTAATGCTAAATTATCACACAATTAAATTAAATATAGATAAATAATTAGTGTCTTTTGGACAACAAAATATATAATTATTCAAAAACAGAGAGATGCCCAGCAGTAAAATGTTATAATATGTATATGTACTGTTTATATATATATAATGATCAACAAAAATGACAAACGCAAATAAGATGATGATGGCGAGACAAAATACGTTTGTCATTGTTAGCTTCCTCATTACCACATGTATTTTTACATTCCAATTTAAGGCGAAGTATTTGCCCCTTCAAACAACCCACTCTGACTTTTGCACTCGTCATTTTTTTCTCACCCACTTTGTCTTTCTAAAAAATAGTATTCATTAATTTAATATTTAAATTTTAGCTATTTCATCAATATCCAAACTTTAACTAAATTAATAGTTAAATTATTAAATTTTATAATTTAATATTCAAATTTAAAATTTCATATATAAATTCTTAAACTTTTAAACTCTATAATTTAGTCTCAAAATTTTAAAATTTCATATATATATCATATTTTGGGTATTAAAATACAAGTTTTGAATCAAAATTTTAGGATGTAAGCGTGAATTTTTAAAAATTTGGGAGTTAAATTGGAAGATTTAAAAGTTTAAGGATCTATGCGTAAAATTTTAAAAGTTTGAAGACTAATTAATTTATACAATTTAAAACTTTGAGAACCTAAGTGTAGATTAGTTAAAATTTAAGAACTAATGATATAATTTAGTGTAATATTTACTAACAAAGTATGTTTCATAATCATTTAACTTCATGTACAAATACATTGTTTTGGCCAAAATAAAAGTAAGCTAGAACCATGAAATATAAGTAATAGTGTGCATAATGATCAACTAATTAATTTACATGTCAAAATGAAAATAAGAAGAAGATATACGTACGGATATGATGATAAGAATAACCAAAATGGAGAAGCAAATTAGACCTTTATATAGTAAAGTTAGCACATAATATGCATGGTTGAGATCTACATTGGCCGACCGTATTCAAAAATTTTCAATGTATTTAATCATATTAACAATGTCCAACGTTTTTCTTGTAGGTGATTAACTTTGTTTAGGAAAAAATGTTGTATGAGCAAGTGTATGAATATGTGATATATCTTACTAATTTTAAGAAAATATAATTAGTGTTTATTATTAAAATGAATCATATATCTACATTCAAATAATTGTATCCAACTTTGTGTAAGTAAAAGTTTATCCTTCTTTTATGCCAATTGATACTTTGCGGTTTGAAACATCCAAACTCGTTCTATATGGGTCCTTACTCCTTAATAACCTCACCCATTTATACAAAAGGAAATATATAGACGATTAAATTCCAATATTAAAAAAATGGGTTCTAATTGAAGTTGTTTTAGCTAGAACTATTAGTTATTAATTTGGAAAGAAAAAAACACTATTTCAAAAACACCTATAACCGTTTAGCAACACTATTTTAAAAGTGTTTGTATTTATAAATTTTTTAAAAATAAATCTTTTAATCTTTTATGTAATTTAGTAATTTGGTTTGGATTAACCATGAATTCAGAAGTATGATAACCACTATTTCTACACAATTAATTGGTTACTATTAATATTAATTTTAAAGCCAAAATAGTCACAATTTAAGTTATCCTTTACCTAATGCAAGTATTTTTTTAGAGGTTAAAGTTCAAAATATAATTATATGACATAATTTTCTTTTGTATTAAAAAATATACATATATATATATATATATATATATATATATATATATATATATATATATATATATATATTGTTGTCGTCGTAAAAAATATACTTTTACTAAGAGATTAAAATAATTGTTTCATATATGAAAATGAAAAAAATGAAAAATATGAATAAAAATAATTAGAAGGGTTGGATATGAATGTAAATTTAAGCAACGGCTTAGCCCAATGTTGAAATTTCAAGTTTGGACTAAGTATTGTTGGATCATGTATATTTTTAGATTGGTCTGGATCGAATTTTTTAAATTAAATGCAAGTTCAAAACTAAATCTTAAAACATTTGGAAAGATTTGAACCAAATTTTTTTAAATTTTGAATTGACTTAAATTAATGCTCAATTTTAATTAGTGCAATAAATTATAAAATAATAACATACCATATTCAAATATACATATATTTTATAAAATTTAAACTTAACCTACAATTCGGACCTAATTCGAGTCAAACTCGTGATATAAGTATTTGGCTCTAAGCATAATCTTAAAATTCTTTGAATATGATTATACCGGACTTATTCGAACCTAATCAAATTTTGAGTCGAATGAAGCTAAACTATTGAATTTTGGGTAGATTTACATTCCTAGGGTTTGAGGAGAACAAAAATCGTAAGGCAAAAGAAGTCGGAAATCCAGCGAAACAAAGGAGACGTGGGAAAAGATTATAAGTTAGAAGGTTATAGCTGGCCCACTCCCACGTGAGAACTCTTCCAATCACCAAACACCAACCACGTTCCTTGGTATGTTGTGGTAGCAGTCTGAAGAAAAGCATCAAGATTGTAAGATGCAAAGAGCAATTAGAATCAGCGCATATTTGAGAAAAATGGGCACACGTGGAAGTATTCAACAAGTCTGTCAGCGAAACTTACCGTATGTGTAGGTAAGTATAGCAGTTGCACACATTAGATAAATCCAGAATAATGAAACGGAACAGCAGAAAAAAAGAAAGGAAGAAAAAGGGGAAGAGTTAACGTTAGAATTGTTTGGACGCGTAGCGGCAAGGTGTGAACCCGCCGCTTAAACCCACGAATCCAGACAAAACCTCATCTGCTTATTATCCAATCATATACTTTCACTTATTTTCCTCAGTCGGTTCTCTCTTTCTCTCTCTGTCTGTGGAGAAAATTAAAACTCATTCTTTTGATCTCTAGCTCCCTTAGCTGTACGCTTGTGCTCTGTTCAGAGCCCCAACTGGATTTAATTCATGTCAAAGAAAAATTTAATAGATAATTAAAGTAAAGATATAAATTTCTTTGTTTTAATTGGAGGGGAAGAACTTAGCTTCTTCCCTCATATATATTCGTTTATGGTGGATTAGATTTTTTTTTTATTACACGTGTAATTTTGCATTTAAGGTTAGTGGTGTAATTTGCTACATCTAAATTTATGCTTGTGTGCTAATTTAATATTTATTTTTATTGGATCATCGACTTAAGTTTAGTAAAGCTTTAAATATAATATAAATTATCTGTACTATTTTTGATGTAATAATATATATTATTATTAATAAATAACTCTTGTATATTCATATGTTGCACGTTAGTGGTACATAATTTAGTACATAAAAAATTATATGTAAGATTTGGACACATGATGTCTAGCTAAAAAATTAATGAAAATAACTAGCAGAAAGAAAGGTTTAGAAGGGAAAAAACATGATACGTTTAGAAAAAAATTGATCACAGTAATAATTCACTCATCATTTTGGTACATAAAGAGTATAAACAATGATAAGTTTTATAATAGGACCGAAAAATTTAGTTTCTTCATTTCTATATAATCTAGTTACTCATATTTAGATATGTAGATAGAGATATTGTGTCATGTATGTTATAATAAACATGATATTAATGAAAAATTTATAAAAAAGTATAAATATTACTATCTTGGGATAATTTTTGACAATATATAATTTTTTTTAATTCCTTAAAAAATATTTATTTATTTTTGAAATGCAAAAAATGAATATTTTTTTAAATATATATACTCTGTGAAAAAAATTGAAAATAAAAATTTATTTATAAAAAAATTATGGTATGTATTTAAATTTTAATATATTTAATTATCTATAATACTGGTACATATTTCCTAATTTAAAGAAAGTGTAATATTTTTTATATTTAAAGTTATTAAGAAAAATAGACATAATTTTAAAAAAAAATGTAAGCTCCTGCTTTTAATATTCCATCAATAAGCAATATTGCGTTTTATTTATAAAAAAAAGATGAAAATATGACTAATTTTTATATTTGGAACGCTAGGTAGATGGTAGTGAAATTAAAAGAGAGAGAATGAAAGCAAAGCAGGTTAATTTGGAGTTGTAGTGGTGAATGGAGTAGAGCCTTTAAAGTCTCTCTAAGTAATAATGACTGAGAAGTTTGAGGGCACCGTTGGGGAGATCCATTCAGGTGGGAACGTATGGCGGGTGGCACAATATCCGGAGTGCGCTGTTTTGTTTTCTTCTTTTCTCCTCTACCTATGTTTCTCTCTCTTTCCAGTTAAATCAATCAATTTTTACTCTGCTTCAAAACTTACCCTAATTAACTTGCAAAAACGATATATAAATAAATATATAAACCTAAAAACGAAAGAAACTGCTTGAACTTATCTCCATGAAAAGATAAAAAAAGCTAAAAACAAAAATAAATAAAGCTTTCCAGGAAAGACCAAAGACACACATGGGGAGTTGAGTTTAAGACGAGGTGAGAGATGTTTCTTTCTCAGTGAAATTGGCTTGTTCCCATATCTCACTTAAGAAATAGTATTAAATCACTAATTTTGTTTTCTATTAAATCAAATGTGTTGATCGAGTACTACTGCAATCCTAATCCAATTAGTTCTATCAAAAAGAGATACTTTTAATTTAGTTAGATGATAAAATCGTTCGCTTTCTTCGATGGTAATGTACTTAACATTAGTTCTATATATATTTGTTTATGTGAGGTGATACCGTGATAAAAAGAGAGAGATATCAGATTCTTTATGTTGT
The DNA here is from genome assembly GCA_029378325.1 of Elaeagnus macrophylla. Taxonomy (NCBI): domain Eukaryota; kingdom Viridiplantae; phylum Streptophyta; class Magnoliopsida; order Rosales; family Elaeagnaceae; genus Elaeagnus; species Elaeagnus macrophylla. The sequence goes on along the minus strand of CM055653.1, from coordinate 17,599,000 downwards.
TTGCTTGCCCTGTTTAAGAAATCAGTGATTTTGATAGCAACGGCGGGCCCTAGCTCCTATTTTGCTTCCTTAATCTTATAATTTCCCATCACTTGCACTCATCCGTACAGGAAAACAACCCTACCAACCCATCTTGCAGTTTGCAATATAAATCCTCTCTTTTTCTCTTCAAAAATTATATCTGATACCAACATAACCCAAAAAAGATTATTATTATTATTATTATTATTTATTTTTATTTTTATTTTTTTTATCCATAAAAAATAGTTGTGTGTGTGTGTGTGTGAGTTAACAATGAAGAGTCTGGACCTGCAAGATCTGCATGCAGCAAACAGAAATGAAGAAAACACAAGTGATAAGTTTGTAGCTATGGATCAGGAACAAAACAAAAATGAGATCTGGCTTGATAATAATGATGAAGACGATGATCTTCTTGATTTGAATGAAGCTTCTATGTTTTACAGTGAGTTTCCTACTCTTCCTGATTTCCCTTGCATGTCATCATCTTCGTCATCTTCCTCAACTCCACTGCCACTGAAGCCCATAGCTTCTTCTTCGTCTTCTGTTTCTTCCTCCGCAGCTTCTTGGGCCCTTCTTAAATGCGACGCCGAAGAAGATGTAGAAAATAAAAACAAGATGACCAACTATCATGATCAGATTCAATGTAGCCAGCTGTATCATGATCCAGTGGATGCAACTCCAGCGGCGTTATCATCAACTGCTTCTATCGAAATATCTCAGCCGTTTGATCAGGGATTAGAAAATTGCATGGATGTGATGGACACTTTAGAATACATGGATTTCTTCGACCCATCTTCGCTTTTCGAAAACGGTCAAAATCCTGGAGAGCATTTTGAACAACAAGATGTGCAACAAATTGAACATGCAAGGGAAGACACAGATACTACTACCACTACTACTACGCTTGTGTTTCAACAAGAACAAATGATGAGTACTAATCAGAGCAACAATATCAACAGCAACAAAGAAGAAGAAAGCAAATCAGAGCTTGATGATATGTCTATGGTATTCTTTGAGTGGCTTAAATCAAACAGAGAGTGTGTTTCAGCAGATGACTTAAGGAATGTTAAGTTCAGAAAAGAGACAATAGAGTGTGCTGCTAAGCGTTTGGGTGGTGGAAAACAAGGCATGAAACAATTGTTGAAACTTGTGCTTGAATGGGTTCAAACTAATCATCTCAAAAAGAGACCCATTGAAGCACCAATTTCTTCAACTGTACCATTTCTTAATCAATTTCAAGATCCTTTTCAAAACCCTAACCCTAACTCCATAAGCCAAGAAACAAACCCAGCTTGTTTCACTACTCAACCATATATGACACAACAGTCTCCTACACCTTACGATCCGACATCAAACGTCGTCGTTGCTCGACCGCCTCAAACAGCTTATCCTTCTCCTATTGGGTATATGGGCGATCCTAATTCTTCTTTTGCTAATGGTGCTACTCAACCATACGTGTCACAACCTCCGATGGAGTATCAAATGCTTGACACTACTCAAACATGGGCTTCACCGCAGTTCAACGCCATGGCCCCACAAACTACTTTTGGGAGTAACTATGGAACAAATCAATACCCGTATTCTCAATATTATCAAGGTGGGCAAGGAGAACAGTTGATGAGTTTGGGTTCTTCAGCAACAAAAGAAGCTAGAAAGAAGAGAATGGCTAGACAAAGGAGGCATATGTCGCACCACAGGCAGCATCATCATCATCAAAACCATATTCAAAATCAACAAAGTCTGTATCATCATCAGAATCAGACTGTAGATCCACATGGTAGGCTTGTGAATAAATCTGACAATTGCACGCAACTCAGTCCTGGCAATTGGGTTTACTGGCCGTCGGTTGCAGGTGGTGTTCCTTCGGCTTCACCGGTGATTCAAGGTATTCCGGCTGATTCGTTCCAACCAATGGATCGTCCGCCGTCACAGCTGGCTCAGGGAAGAGTTGCATCAGAGAGACGCCAGGTGGGTGTGGGTCTCTCTCTACTAATTTAATGTTTTTGTTTTGTGCGTGTTTAATTGTAATGCATGTATGGTCAGTGTAATTAATGATCTAAATAATGTTGTAATTATCTTATTAATTTTAATGATAAATTTATAATTGATGCATGTAAAATCAAGGGAATTTATCAAAAATAATATCTTTAAAATTTTTAGTAATAAAAATGGCAACCCAATAATATTAAACGAGTTTAATTGAATGAGTCTAAATTACCGCCGTTTAATTTAAATGGTCTAAAATTAAATGGACGTTCAAAAAAAATAATGTAATAATTATTTTTTTAATTATAAAAATATATAATTTTAATATTAAAGGTATTATTTTTATTAATATATAAATTAATAGTGTTATTTTTATAGTTTTTCCTAAAATCAATTAATGCGATGTATGTGTGTGGTTTGTGTATAGGGATGGAAAGCTGAGAAGAACTTGAGGTTTTTGCTTCAGAAAGTGCTGAAGCAAAGCGACGTGGGTAATCTCGGAAGGATCGTGTTGCCAAAAGTAATTTTCTTTTTAAATTATATAAGTTGTTTATATTTTTATTTTACTTAGGACTAGATAATTATTTTAATTTTTAATTTTAATTTCAAAATTTTATAAATTTTGAAATTTGTTACGTTTGCTAACTTATTTTTAATTTCTAAATTTTAAAATTTAATTTAAAATTTGGTTAAATTTTGAAACTAAAAAAAAAAAAAATAAGTTTTAGAATTGAATTTTTATATTTTAATTTCTAGACATTGACACTAAAATTAATAACATAATTATACTCAATTTTATTTAAAATGATTAAAAATCTAAAATTTAATAAAAATTTATCAAAAATAAGTTTGAAATTGAATTTTAGAGCCTAAAAATATGAAAATTCAAAATTAAGAATTGGTTATCAAACAAACATATTTAATTTTTAATTTCTACTTTCCAAACATTGAAACTAGAAATTTCTTATCAAATAATTTTTATTTTTTCCAATAAAAAAATTAGTTGAAATTAAAAATTCAATTCCAAAACCAAAGAATTAAAACTTGAAAATTAAAATTGTTATCGCCTTAAAGTGAAATAATAAGTAAAATGTTAAGTGGACAGTTATTTTAATTTGAAAAAAAAAAAACAAAAATAGTAAATTTAAACCTTGTGCTAATAAAAATAATACCACTTGTGTTTAAATCATATACTTTTACAATTAAAAAAATAATTGTTATATCATTCAAATTGAACTGTATCAATTTAAATTCATTTAATGTTGAACGTTGTTTAATTAGATATCGTTCAATGTTATTAGTTACTGTATGGTAGTTTTCTTTTCTATTTTTACTAAAGAGAATTACACTGTGTCACAAACGTTACTCAGTATGCTAATGGAGTATGTGTGTGTATAATATTCAGAAAGAAGCTGAAACCCATCTGCCGGAACTGGAGGCCAGAGATGGAATCAATATTGCCATGGAAGACATTGGAACTTCTCGTGTTTGGAACTTGCGTTATAGGTAACCTACCATTAATACTCAAATATTATCATAATTAATATCAATTAATGAAGAAAATAAAGGCTTATTTTTGTTTATAATGGAGTTCCAGGTACTGGCCAAACAACAAAAGCAGGATGTATCTCCTTGAAAACACAGGTACTGGGTATTCCAATTGCATTTAATTAATTATTTGATCTTTTTTTGTTTTTAATAACATATATAAATATCATATTACACACTAACATAATTTATGTTGAATGGGCCAATTGGCATTATGGTCATTATTATCATCAAATATTCATAAGTTGATCTTCCTTTATTTTGTCGTGATTTCTTATTTTTGTAATTCAAATCTATCAGGAGATTTCGTTAAAGCCAATGGATTACAAGAGGGAGACTTCATCGTTATCTACTCAGACACCAAATGTGGCAAATATGTAAGTACCACCTTCTCAATTAATTTTCGTACAATTTTATATTTAGTTTAGGATTGACAATTGTGTTCCTGTATTTGAAAAAGAAAAAAAAAAAAAGCCTTTTTCACTTATGCTAATGAGATTATTACAGAATATACTTAAATAATGCTAATGAGATTATTACAACTTTAAAAAAAAAACACAACCAACTAATGCTAATGAGATTATTACAGAATATACTTAAATAATAATATATGATATTGTCAAGATCATGTTATGGTCAGCAACTTACTTTATTATTATTACAACTTTTTCATTTATTCCATCACTAAAGTTTAATTCAATCATGGTGAGAATATCATTACTCATATTTTCGAAAAAGAAAATAACTGAATGAAGTGACTTTGAAAATGTATTATAGTTGATAAGGGGAGTAAAGGTAAGGCAAGCGGGACCAAAGTCAGAGAACAAAAGGGCAGGAAAGTCTCATAGAAGCCAGCAGATAACCGTTCCAGCTGGCCCAAACGGTTCGTCATCATCTTCACCCACTACAACACAAAGGAATCTCTACTAGAAAATCATCTCATCCTTCAATATTCAAAACAAATTAAAGAAAAACCAACCAATCGCCAACAGTATTACATTGTCGTCAGTATATATATCTGTGTTTCTCTCTCTTACATGCAGCGACTAGATTGACAAATGGACGGTCATGATTTAATTATGAGTTTGCTGACTATTTGTTTTGAACCTCATCTTATAATGAGTCAAAAATGAAACGCTGTAGCTGTATAGCCTATGATCTGATAGGCCGCCATATAGAAGGAGAGTTCTGTATGGGAAAGATGCGAGCGTTGTAATTTATAAAATAAAAATAACAAAAAAAGCCTTCATTCTCATTGGCTTAGGCCGTTGGCGGATCAGCCAAGTTAGAACGGGGAGTTTCAAGAGTAATCTTTTGTGGTGGACTGAGGTATTTTAAACAATAAGTACCCTCTTATATATTGTATACTACGTTGTTGTGCTAATTAAGTTGTACATCAGAGTCTTAGTAAGGATAATAATCCCTTTTCTCCACAGCTAAAATAATTGCTTAATTCCCAAAAATAAAAGTTTTATTTTGCTTTTGATTTTCAACAAGTAATTACTACATTTTCTTTAATTTGTTTTCCATTTCTTCTTTACTGTGATTTTCCCATGCTTTTTTATAAATACAAACCCTTTATAAAAAATAAAAATAAAAATAAAAATTTGTCCAAAAACTTTTGGTTAATTGGTTTTTATTTTGTAAAAAGCTATGGAATCTCTCGTGCTTGGGTAAGGACCAATATCCTTATGAGAACGAGTTGAAATATTCCACCAAACCATATAATATTTTGTATTTATTAGTTAATGTTGTATATATGTATTTATTTGATTATGAAATAACTATTTTGTTATTAATATTAAATTTAATTAAATATTAAATTAATAGTTAATTTTCTTGAATAAATACCAATATCCTTATGTAATGTTATTAATAAAAGCACATATAATATTGTACTGCTACCTATTTTTATTATTTTCCCTGCCCGTTAGATGCAACAAGGTGGATGTTTATCAGTCTATGTACCCTCATGTTGGGCATGCATCACAACATTTATCTGAATAATTAATGAATAATATCCTCTCATTAAATTAATCAATAAAAATATATATATATATATATATATATAGATATATATGTTTTTTTTTGGTCAATCAATAAAAAATATTATTGGTAGGAAATTTTTACTGATAAGTTAGGGATCATAAGTCGCTTTTGGTCTACATGCAAAAACAAACTTTTAATCTAGTAAAAAATATATGAGTAATTATGGATGTATTTTAATCTCCTGGCAAAAAAAAAAATGGATATCATACATCTAAAAAGAGCTCCAAGTAAATATAATGCACAATTTTATTTTATTTTTTTTTGCTATAAGAAAGCACACATTCTTATTGATTTTACACATTGAAGATATAGACGTAACTATTATCGTACAAAAAATATATAAAAACGCGGCAAGAAGCTGGAGGGAGGACCGATGATATGCTGGACCCTTGTGCAAATTGAAACTTAAAGCCCATGATGGGATAAATTACAGATCTGGTCCGGCCCTAAAGAATAAAGACTATATCGTTTTTCACGAGAGAAGTAATATGATTATGTGCTACTTCCATGATCAAAAAAAAAAAAAATTTTGCTACACACACAGAAACAAAAATGAGATTCCAAATTTGAAGTTCCATTTTTTTCTCTCCCTTTTTAAGCTGCATGTCAATTTTAGGTGACACAATATGTTTTTTTTTTTTTTCCTAATCAATTCACATATCAATTAGCTACTCTTGTTTAGTCTATGTTTTTTTTTTTTTTTTTAAAGAATACGTTTACTAATTTATGATAAATCGAAATAAGAATGAACATGAATTAAAATGAAGAGAAAATAGAGTGTAAAACTAATTCCTTTTTGTGTTTACTAAATAATGGTAAGAAATTGACATAAAAATACTAATTGACTTAAATGTTACTAGCAAAAAAAATAATAATTTAAAAGTAATAATAAAAAATATAAAATTTAATAAAATATAAAAATAATATAAATTTTTGTAATTATATCTTATAAATTTAAGAAAGGAAATTAATATCAAAATATAAGGTCATTATTTTTTTACTATATTTTTATAAAGTAAACAATAGAATATAAGTAATTAACTTTTTTTTCATTATCAAACAAACCTTTAGTGTTTATGTATGTTTCCTAACTTTGTCAATACACTAGTGCAGAATAATGTATGTTTCATTGATAAAAAAGTGCAGCCATTTGGCCGTAAGCCTATGCTTGTTTGAAGGGATCATCACAAATGATTAAATTGTGTTATTTTACGGTACATAAAATATTCCGTTAAAGTTGCTGAAGTACAAGAAATCAAGTATTCTAATGTATTGTAGAGAATCCGTCATTCCAGCTACCATAATAGTATATTCTATTCCCTCCTTTTAATTTAAAGTATTTAGCTGGGATGTCAACGGAGACTGGAATGGGAGGCTATCATATCCTCATTTGAATATTGCAGGTGACATGGCGAGATTTTTCATCGGACGTACGCCTATTTTATGGGATCGTAATTCTCCACTAATAAATTATGAAAAATTGAAAATGAAATAACCTAAGTTTAAAGTAAACATCTACTCAAAGTTTTTTTTTTTCCCCATTAAATCTGATTATTAAACCAGAATTTTGAAACATAACTGATATAGAAACAAAAATGCTTCACTGCACGAATCAATGAAACACATGTTCTAGGTATTATTTGGAATTGATCTTGGCAATGGAGGAAGAAGAGTAGAGAAATGAGGATGCTGAGAAGCTAGTGCTGTTACTTTGTTGGTATGATGAGTTCTGAGGAACCATTGTTGATGAACCAACACCTACACTGCTACTGATATTTTCTTGTTTATTGTCATTTGGAGAAGATTCCTTGAGAAGCATATCAACAAATTTCATGCACTCTTGTCTCTCTTGTATTATCTCTTTCAACATTGCTGCTACATCTTTCATGGTTGGTCTGTCATCTGGAGATGGGTTCACACAGAGCAGAGCCACACCAAGTGTTTGTAACATTTCCTCAATATCAGACTCTGGCCTAGCTCTTAAGCTTTGATCCAATACTTCAGCTGTTCCTCTCTTCTGCCTCACCCAATCAACAATGTGTAACCCATTTGGTATTGTTGGATCAATTGGCTGCTTTCCTGTAAGCACTTCTAACACTACAACACCATAGCTATACACATCACTCTTCTCTGTTATCTTCATCATATACCCATATTCTGCATTCCACAACCAATACAACAAGTACATATTCAAAACTATTATGGTGAAATATTTGGAAAAATGAACTCAAGTCTTGCTTTTGGTCCTGCTCATTGAAAATTAGAAACAGGGTATTTGTCCTTTTCATGAGATTGCGTTTGAGATATATATATAAATTGAAATTTATGAACTGACCTGGTGCAATATAGCCATAAGAACCAGCAACTGTGTTGGAGGATCTAGCAAAGTCTCGATCATCAACAAGCTTGGCAAGCCCAAAATCAGCAATATAGGGTTCAAAGTCAGGACCAATCAAAATGTTGTTGGCCTTAATGTCCCTATGAACGATGGGAGGGACACAGTCATGGTGCAAATAAGCCAAGCCTTGAGCAGCTCCTAATACAATTCTGTATCTAAGTTCCCATTCTAGGCAGTTACCACTGCGCTCATGTAGAAGACTGCCCAAGCTTCCATTGGCCATATAATCATACATTAATAATCTTGTATTTCGGTTCCAACAGCAACCCAAGAACCTAACTATGTTCTTGTGCCTAATCGAGCCAAGAGTCTTTACCTCAGCAGAAAAGGAGTCTCTAACTCCCTTATTGACTCCTATTCTGTCATATTCACAGTTATATCCGGTGGCTGCTGTTGTTGGCCAGAGCTTCTTTACAGCAATAACCTCTCCATTTTCCAACTCTGCTCGGTATACAATTCCTGAGCATCCCTTTCCTATTATGTTTTCTTCTACTAGACATTTTTCAATTTCATCAACAGTGAAATTCAGCTTTTGGAATGGAGTAAATTGCCATGGCCATGATTCCCCTCCCAGCTCAGAATCATTGTCTTCACTTATAATTTTTCTTGCACGCAACACTGTAAAAACCCCAAAGACGGCCAGTACAACAGCCAGGGCCGTTAGCAATGCAATTGCCACTTTGATTCTAGTTGACTTCCTAACATCACTACTATTTGACATTTCCGTTGTTGTGCCATCACTGAGGAAACATAAGGCATGACCTTTAGAGCACAGACCTTGATTTCCAGCCAAATCTGTTGTTGACAATTGTCTGAAGAGCTTGCTGTCTGGGAGATAGCCTGAGAAATTGTTGTATGAGATGTTCAAAGAAACAATATTTTCTAGACTGGACAGAGCCATCAAATCACCTTCAAGCTTGTTGTGGGAAAGGTCCAATATGGATAATTTGTTGAGAGCAGAAACCTGTGGTGGAATTATGCCAGATAGACCATTGAAACTCAAATTTAGAGCAATTTCAAGACCTTCTATTTCAAATAGTTCTTTAGGTATCGTGCCGGAGATCTTGTTGCTGCTAAGATCAAGCAATTGAAGATTTAAACAGTGGCCAAGTGTAGAGGGTATTGTTCCAGATAAAGAGTTCCCACTCAGGATGAGCCTGTTAAGTGATACAAGTCTACCAAAACTCTCAGGAACCTGACCAACAAAGGCATTTATGGAGATATCCAGGACTTCAAGTCTGGTGAGTGATGATATAGAGCTTGGTAAAGGGCCCTGTAAGGTGTTGTTGCTCAGGTTAAGTAGCTGTAATTGGCCACAATTGCCAATTTCACTGGGTAATGATCCGGCTAGATGGTTCTCAGACAGGTCAAGAAAGCAAAGGTTGTTTAGGAAACCAATTTCTTTAGGGATCTCCCCACTAATTCTATTATTTGCAAGCCGAAGTCGAATAAGAGAACTGCAGTTTCCAATCTCCAGAGGGATGGCACCAGAAATGTCATTAGAAATTAAGAGAAGCTTTGTCAGATTTTGAAGCTTAAACAGACCAGGAGGTAAGCTACCAGTGAGTGCATTGTGTGACAAATCAATAGCTTGAAGGTTCTTACAACCGGCCAAAGTTGATGGAAGGCTTCCTTCAAGCTTGTTTTGCCAGGCAAAAAAGACAGTAAGCTGTGCCAACATTCCAAGTTCAACAGGTATCTGCCCAGTTATCTGATTACTATCAAGTTGCAACTGCAAGAGACTAGTAGCATTGGAAAGTACAGATGGGATTGAACCAGAAACGTTATTATTACTAAGCATAAGCTCCTCAAGATTAGAAAGATTTCCAAAAGACCCAGGTATGGTACCAGAGAAGGAATTTAAAGAAAGATCTAGTATCTTCAAGTTTTTGCAGTTGCCAATTTCATCAGGAATATTACCATCAAAATTATTTTGCCATAATAACAGTTTCTCAAGCTTTTGAAGCTTACCTAGGTGTGGTGACAGAGAACCTGAAAGATCATTTTCATATAAAAACAAGTCAACAAGCTCAGAACAATTGCCAATATGTGGTGGAATTTGACCAGAGAGCATAGTAGTATAAATTGATAGTGTCTGAAGCTTGCTTAGTTTGCCCAATGAAACAGGTAAAGAACCAGATACTTTAGTATCAGCCAGACCCAGAACCTTCAAATTCTTGCAATCTCCAAGTTCACCTGGAATTTTCCCAGAAATATCTTTGTTCCCTCCTGCACGGATAACTTCCAAATATGAAAGTTTGCCTAGTTCAGTTGGAAGATCACCACTTAAATAGTTGTCAAAAATGTGGAGATTCTTCAAGTTGATACAATCACCAATCTCTTTTGGTATCTGCCCAGTAAGCTGGTTAGAGTTTAAAATCAAGTCTTCAAGATTTCTTAGCTTCCCAATACTTGAGGGAATATTGCTAACAAGACTGTTTGAACTAACATCAATAACAGTAAGTTCAGGGCAATATTGTATATCTGGTGAGATACTTCCTGTGAGATTAGCTCCAGAAATAATAAGCTTTTGAAGGAAAGGAAAAGAAGAGAGATTGGTGGGAAAGGGAAGAGCAAGTTCAACTGATTGGATAATGATTTCAGTGACAAAGTTATCAGAAGAACAAGTGATGTAAGACCAATGACATGGATTGGTGTCTGATGGGTTCCAGTTGGAAAAAGATGAAGTGCTTGAAGAAGAGCCGTGGAGCCATGAATGTAGTGCAAGACCTTCATTGTTTGCTGATATTGAAGTAGCTGATAACAAAAGTGAGATGAAGATCAGTAAAAGAGGATGATAGTAGACTTGGAGGTTGTGGTGGTGGTGGAGAATGGTGAGTGATTGCCTCAACATTAGGTGATGGTTTGAGGTGTTAGAGGTCTGCCTCGGCATTGGCATTGGAAAATTGCCTCAAAACCCCAACCACTCTTGTTGGTTTTGCATTGGGTCTCTCTCCTTTAAATTTTTTTTTCTTGATTCTTTTCTTAAACTCTACTATTATTGCTGTTACTCTAATGAGTCTATATTAATTATACATGCTATGCTTTCTAGTCAAGCAAGAAAGGGAGAGATGAGTAAGATAGATTATGATTAAACTTTAAAGATTTGAAGCCACACCTCCACTAACTTCACCTCGGGGTTCTGGTTCTTTGTTGATTATTTTAGTCACTTATTGAATTGAATTACTCTTCCTTAAGGTTACTCATAAGTGGATACACCATGTGTGCTTGCATAGTTTTCCTCAAAATCGTCAGTGATATGGTTTAGCCCTGTATTCATTTTTGATAGTTGAGCCACTTATGTAGGCCACTCACGTTCCTTTGTTTCTTTCTTTCGAGCTCACACTAGTTCCAAATACAACATGATTTGTTTGAAAATTGGTTCTAAGTGCATTTTTTTTCCCTCTTCATTTAAATTTTTTTCTAGTTATTTCTTTCTTGCTCTGTCCCTTATGTCTTCTTGAAAGTCACAATTTTGATCTTTACAGTTGTTATAAGAAAACTTTCTTCCCATGAAGAACCCTCTCTCTATGAATCTGTATGGTTTTCACATTTCCAAAACAGGCCAACATGGCCAAAATGATCATATAACACAAAATTAAAATTCATGTAAACACCTTTAACAAGAGAAATATTCAATTTACTCTTTTTAGACAAAATGAATCCCTGAATGCAAGGCTTATTATTATAGTTAATTAACTCCCTCCCTCCACAAAGCCTTAGTAAAATCATTCTAAATATTTGGAACTATTGTCCTAGATGATACACTTTCCAACCTTAATGGGAATTTTGCCCTTAATTTTGATGCAAATTATATGTCTAGAAAACTTACAAGTCCTTTACTTTTCTTTCTTCGTTTTTATTCCCCTTTTCTGTTTGGAATTTTTTGTCTCTTTGACAATAGCTGGACTATTACTAATTAGCCAATGTGGTTCTTGATTAAGTTTATTTCATTATAATCAAACTCGACTTTTTAATACTGAAGGATACAGTAGAAAGAATAATATTGAGTCATCATACTATTCAGAGACATGAGTCTGTGAACAATGTGCTGAAATGAGTAATATAATACGAAAAATTAAGGGTGAAGGATATTAGAAATCTTGTAGTTTCTACAATTGGAGCACATACGTTGTGTAGTTTTTTTAGTTTCATAAAAGTAGAGATAAAAGTTTTATTATAATTGTTGAACGAAGGATATATTTTGTCATTTTTTGATTATGTTATTAAATTTGTGAGAATATTTTATAATAATAATTTGATTTATGTTATTAGTGTTATGATAAATAATTAGAAATAACTTTATAAATTTATTTATATGACTTATATGTAACAAAATATGAATCAATTTCTCATTCATTAGAAAAAATAAAAAATTTAGTGTCAATTTTAATAAAACAACGTAAGTTATGTGGTCTATTAAGAAGATACGAAATTTATATATTTTACTTGTATAAATTACAAAATTCTAATATAATTTACCCAAAAATTAACTATTATATAGCAAGTGGAAAAAAGTGAAGCCTCATCATACTGCCTATATTAGAGCTTATGAACTAGGACGACTGGATGACGATTAAACCATGTGATGGATAAATCTAGTAACTATTTTTTAATAAACCCTGCTATTAACCTAACTCTTTGTAGTGACTTTCTTTGTTTGTGTTTGTGGTGAAACTTGAAAATAGTAAACAAATAGAAAATATGTTACTAATTTTAAAAGATATATAAAAATAGGACAAATGGTTCTTAATGCTCAAAGGAGAGGGAAATAATAGCATGGACATGGGTGCAGAGTGCCCAAAGTTTTAGGGCGTTGCTTTGGGAAGCCCAAGTAAGGAATCTATACACGTTCTCGTTCTAGTTTGACAAATCCTATCAAAGGATTTAATGCCCCACCCCCTATAACTTTGACTATAAGAAAGGGTATTCATTGTTTTTCATTATAATAGTAGTTAATTACTTAACCAAGACAAAAAAAAAAAAAAAAAATTACATTGAGCGTTAACCTAACTTGGAAGTATTGATAGCCAAACTTCCACTTGATGCATACTTAAAGTTTAAAACTTTTAAAAAGTATTATTTAATATTTAAATTTTTAAAACTTCACACTATCTATATAAATTTTTTATTAATATAATTTAGTATCTAAAATTTTACTACTTCAAACATGATATTAAAATTTTAAATTATAAATATGTATTTTGTAGTCAAACTTAAACATATGCATAAAGTTTAAAAATTAGAGGATTATATAGTATGATTTAAAATCTTAAAGAATTATTTGTGAAATTTTAAAATTTTGAAGACTAAATAATCCTTTTTAAAATTTTAAAAAACTAAAAATAAAATTACTTAAATTTTAGAAACTAATAAAATAATTGAGTCTTTAATGAGAAATTATTATTTATTCTTAAAAAGTTTAGGATAAATATGCCAATAAACTATTGAATAATCTTTTATATGATCAAAATAACGAAAAAATAAGTTAATTGAATTAGTATCACAACTCGATTAATATGTATGAGAGTGCAAGTTCTGGTGCTGAATTGAACATAATTTATAATTTTTTTTACATACAACTATATAAAAATAAATTGTTTATTTATATCGATCATAGAATGAATAAGATAGAATAACATATAATCTTATATATACAAGATTAATGATTCGAGGAAGTTCCGTAGACTCGATTTTACATCTCTTGCTAATTCATAATTGGTACTTTCATAACTAACCGATGATCCAAATGATAAACGCAGTTATCCTCACTTTCACTTAAAAAAAACTCATAAAAAACTTTGAAAGAAAAAAGCCGCTTCATTTAGATTGTTCAGCCCTATAATGTGCTCAACGCATACACTTAGTAGATAGGCCCACAAGAGACGTTTTAAAAAATAAATGGCCAAATTTTCCAATGCTATGTACAAGTTGGGCTGAGCAAGGCACTTGTGGGTCCATTATACCCACCCATTTGTGAGGACGAGAGAGAATCACAAACTTCGTTGTTCTTTCATCTTTGTTTGGTAATTTGTCCGTGTCTGGTGCCCTCCATTCTCCTTCCCTTTTCTTCTTAGAACAATTTGAGGATGGGACATAACGCTATATCAGATTAACAGTTTCTTCTTCATAATCTTGTTAAAGTAACACAATCCGAGTCCTATCGTTACTTCAAGTTTAAATTTCGTTGCTTAGAAGTAGTTGAAAGAGAAATACATGGCTGGATTAGCGGTGTATAATAGCCTATGCTCCTTAACCTCTCATAAACGGAGATTGTACAAAACCCCATGTCTGACCCACTCTCAATTTCTTTCTTCCAATTCCATTTTGAGGTTAAAGAAGCAATATTTTTCTTCAAAAGTCCAATTTAGGAAGCTCAGCGCCCAGAAATCTTCTTTTCCTCTAGTATTTGCTGCACAATCCAACTTCTTGAAAGGTAAAGTCCCACTTTCTTTTATATTCAAAACCAAAATTCTTATTCCGTTGGGATGGATACGTGAAATTCATGTTTTTTCATACTATATTTGGATGATGATAGAAAAACAAATTGAATTTAATTAATTGTAGGTATAATTTGGTCGGAATTGTGATGGGATGCTCAATTTTACATTACTAAGACAGATTGAGATGGAGTTATGACCCTCTTCTATAGGATTCGTCTTTTATGTTTATTAATCGTTCAGGGAATGATGAAAATGCGGCAAAAGCTTTTGCATTCTTGAGCCTAGCATTCCTTTTTCAAGGTTTACGAGATAATAATTAGGATACAAGCCAAAGTTGCCATATTGGCTTTAAGTTGTGCTTTGTGCTACCTTCTAACACTGTGTGTTATGTGAAATAGTTATTCAAACAGCATGGAAGGTTGGGAAGGATGGAGTAGAGGCAGGAACCAATTTGGTCCCAGTAAGTCTTGTATTCATGTTTATTTTCAGCTCCATTAATAAGCTAGCTTAACCTAGCTGGTCTTAGTCTTGGTTAAAGAACCAAAATGTTATTTTAAGATTATTATTTTCATTGTTTTTGGTTTTAGGATTCCGTACCGAGACCAATTGCAAGAATTGCTGTTACATTCGTTGCATTGACGGTCTCCCTCTTTGTGCTCAGATCATTCTTATCCACTGCTTTCTTTGTGCTGGTATGTCATATTTTTCTCTGTTATTTCTTCTAGATATCTAGTGCTCACTGGCTTCATATTATGTGTGCATGTAATATGTTTTCTGCAATTTTAGTCTGGGGCTATTGTTTTTTGCTGTTGTGATAGGACAAGTGTGTGACAAATTTGTGACGACCCCCAAGTGATGTAGTGCAAAACTATTGGATATAAGAACTTGTTCAATTAGTCTATATGGCCATTGTTTGCAATGTCAGTTATGAATTCTCACCATGCTAACCGTCTCTAGATTTTGTGAACTTTAACATGAGATTAGATGAGTAGCCTGTTAAATTATATTCACATCACTTGTGGACAAATATAGACTCGTATCATGCATCATATACGTGTTTTACATATTCTTTAAAAGAATGTAGTAGCCCTCTATATCCATTACAGCACAGTTTATCCTTCCTTTTAGTTTCCTTGTATGTCATGAAAAGATAGGTGATATGTTGAATGAACTTTCTGTTTTGTTTTCTGACAGGGTACGATGGGACTGGTATATTTTGTATTCATAGCCTTGAATAAAGATGACGGTCCAAGAGGAAATAATGGTCCAAAATCGGGCAGCGACTCCGGCTCTACTGAAGACAGTCTAGAAGAAGCCAGAAGAATAATGGAGAAGTACAAATAGCCCACAGCATGACTAAACGGGTACTGCTTCAATCAATTTTTTCTGGTCAATTTTTCACCCAAAAGAAAATCCCATCTTGGATGGTGAGTACACTTGGAGAACTAGTAACGTCCATGAAACAAGTATTCTACTGTACAACAAACTTCTATATTGTTAAGCTTGTGCATAATGAGAGACATCAAGTTTGCAAAAGTTTTGATTTATCTTGGCTATTGATTTTCTTTCATTGTTGTTTTCTTTTCAGCAATTCCTTCCCCCAATAAACTAGTGGTGGACTAAGTGCAAGCACAATAAACTTATTCATTCTTGCGTCGCATTGGTTAGCATTGTGCTTGCAATTTCTCATATTGGGGCAGATTTAGAAAGAAAAGGGGGAAAAAAAAAAAGTGGAGGGTTACAATTGAAGAACTAAAACATGTCAGTCTTAGTTGCATTATGAACGGAGAAATGATAATAACACATAAATTTGCAATAATACTTATAATGTCGTGTTGCATTTTAGTATTAAATAAAAAAGAATGAATAACTTTTCTAATTTTTAAAATAGTTATAACGCATGGCACAATAAGTATGAGTAAAAAAGTGTGTGCAAATTTGTGTTATTAGCAATCTCTCTTATAATTGACCCGTTTATTGGGTAAATTTAAGTTTGGTTCGGTTAAAAAATTGCCACTTTTAGAAACAGTATTTTGTGAGCTCTTCCATTTCCTGCCTCTTATATTTAATGAAATTTAATCAATCGCTTAAACTTAATCCACTTTGGTGGTTTTAATAATTCAGGTGCTATATAAAATTACTCGAGCATAACAGCTTATGATGTTGAAAACTTGAAATCCGAAATAGGAGGGCCGTTCCTAGTTTGATAACGATTTTGATTCTTGATTTTTAATTTTTCAAGTAATATTTTAATAAAATATATTTAGTAATGATTTTTTATTTTTATAGGTTAATTCATAAATTTTTAAAATTAATATTTTTTAATTTAATTTATGATTTTTTTTTATTTTGATCAAATATTTAAAAAAAAAAAAAATAAAGTCTTATAATTTTTTTACGATTAAATATTAGAATAAAATGATTAAAAATTTTAAATTTATAAAAAATAATAAAAAAATAAAAATTATTACTAAATAATTAGGAGGTAATTTTTAATTTTTAAAAAAAAAATATTATCAAATATATTTATGATTATTTTGATAAAAAAATTAAAAATTATAAAATTAATTATTTAATCATAAATTATAAAATATGATTATCTTTTAAATCTACCGTCGGCTCGTTTAATTAGAGTGCGCAGTCCCTTTTATTTTTATTTTTTAATTTTTCTTCTTCCGAAAAGATCGATGCATAATCTGATAAGACTAATCAGTATGTCTCCACCATGCTGAACAAAATTTTAACGCACAAAACATAAATCATTTAGAGAGAAGAAAAGAAAAGAAATATCCAAAAGGTCTCTTTAAATCTTGGACGAGTTTTTAAATTATATACCCAACTTCTGCGCACAAACACAAACCCAGCCTTTTTTTTTTCTTCCTTATAAGTCTCAGGTTTTTCATGAAAATTTAATAAAAATCTCACAAAAATTATTCAATTTTTAATTAAACCTTCAAAAATATTAAAACAAACAATTAATTGTTTCTAAACTAATTTCATTATTTAGTACATATAATTATAAATACATGTAATATTTATTTTGTCAATAAATTAAAAAGTTACAGAATAAGTAGTTAAAACATTAATATAATTATTTAGAAAAATAATTGAAACAACATTTAGTGTGATTTTTTTTTTTGGGTCATAAAGAGAACAAATATTTAGTGTGATTAAAATAGAAAGATTTAAACAAAATTTAATTGATTTGAAGGAATTAAAGTTATATCATAAAAGTTGGTAATCCAATAAATAATAATAATAATATTATTATTATTATTATTATTGTATTGCAATATGTAGGAAAGTAAACAAATTATTTCTTAAAAAAGAGAGAAATTATTTATCGGTACTGGTTGAGAAATTAATAAAAATTTAGTATTATAAAATTTAATGGTAAGAAAAAGCAAGACCATTTAAACTCTTTTTATTTATTTATTTTTTGTTTTATGATTATTATGTTATTAGTTATGACTATTAATTAAAATCTTATGGATTAATGAATAATTCATCGGTAAAAGATTACAGTACAAATAACAAATCAAATCATTCCTATTTTCTCCACTAGTGTGGGTTTGAACTTTGGGTAGATTTTTTTTTTTTTATAACATAAAATGATAAAAACACGCTTTTTATCACCTCGCTTTTCTTCATTTTCATGTTGCTATCTTCTAACACATTAGTTCATGGCTCTCTTGTCGTCTTAGTTCATCAGATATGGACATTGATTAACCTGTTATTTTCTTTCTCTGCATGGTGGCTTGACCCACAATCACAAAGGACCCACTAACAAGTAACACCCACTTGCTGTTCTCTAACCATCAAAGTAAGTGAACACTCACTCATCTCATCTCTCCAACAAACGACTCAAAGCATAAAGTCAAATATCATCAACACGTGTATGACTGTAAACATAGAGCAGCATAACTTCCCATGAACCTCCTCTTACATTTTGCCTCGAAATGACGACACTTGGTGCCTTGGTGGTTTCTTTCTTGAGAAAAGCAAACCAAAAAAAAAAAAAAACTACAAACTATAGAAAAGAGCCGCTATTTAAAAAATATATATATATTAATATCAAAATAATTTAAAATTTTACTAATAATCTTATAATTTAATATTTTTAAAAATAAAAATATTATTTTAATATTAATACTCGTTATAAATTGGCGTCAGCAGAAGCGTAGTTCGGATCTAATTTAGTTACACAAATAATTAATTATGGGTAACAGCAAAATAATAAGTAATAAGAAAAATAAATGACACACAATGATTTAAATGGTTCAACCTTTTAATGTGAAAAGTCTACTCTACTGACGACGGCACACTGAAAAAAATTCACTATCAGATCTAAATGAAGAATACAAACACCAATATTCAAAAATCACTCAAAATATCAAATATCAGATACGCTCACAAAATTTCCTAATAACTAACCACATTAACGCAATAATAATTAAAAAAATATTACAAATTTAAAAGTTATCACAGTGTTGCAAAGGGACGAACGGAGATATCCGATCAATAAAAAAGGGAGGCTGATATGTATTTATATATATATATCTATACTTGTTGACTTTTCAAAGTGAGAGAGATACTTCACGATTGTAGCTTTAATGATATATATATTAATCTCATTAATCTCCTGCTTTTCTTCTTTCTAATTGGTTTCAAGGTGGCAATTGGATCAGAGACTTCTGCAATTCTTTTTCTTCTCCTCTGCGACTGGACTCTTTTCTTCTCCCTTTTAATTCTCACTGAAGCGGCAGCAAACAAAACAACAACAATATATATATATATATATATATATATATAGGTGTGTGTGTTATAGTAGGATTACTTATATTAATTAGAAGAATAAATTATATACATGCTCCTTCTTAAAAAATAATTTTGCAGCTATATTAACAATACTAATATTTTTTACTCTAAAAATAAGATTAGGTGGAAAATAAAGTAATAAATTAATAGTAAATGATATATTGCTATAATTTAGATTGTTATTGGGATAATAATTTTTTATCAATAAAACTTTTATCCAATAATAACAATAAATATAAATAAAATAAAAAAAATTATACAATTTAATGATAATAAAAAAATTAATTGCGTTAATATTATTATTTATAATAAAATATCATAGTTGTAAGCATGATGAACATAACTAATTATCGAAACCATTCAAACAAAAACTATTTTTATAAAGGCAAACAACCACAACAAATATTTTTGAAACAAAAACGACAGTAATTTTATTCACCAATAATACTAGTAAAATTTGATTGATTTTATTAATAACATAATTAAAAGAATATGGCGAATTTGTCCGGAAACAAAATATCAGCTTTTGAAGTAAAAGATCATATTTTAGTATAAAAATAAAACAAAATAAAAGATCATACTGATTCAATAAAGCGAAGCTTTGACCTCAATTTTTGAGCGTTAGATCATTACCATTTAAACTTCAAGTATGAGTGCACGGTTATGATCAATGAGGATGCACTTAAAAAATATCGAATAAAATAATTTCATGACATATACATCCAAATCACAGCCGTATAATTCATAGACTTCGGGAATTTTTCACGTCATCTCTGTGTCAGCTTTCCCAAAAAACACAATCAACCACTCTAGTATACTACACTCTACCAACTTTCTACTTTCTTCTCTCTTTTTTTCTTCCTCTTTTTCTCACTCTGCTTCATTCATGGCGGTTTTCAAACTTTTCTCTCTCTATGTTCTCTTCTTCTTTTTAGGTTTGACTAGCACATTAAACGAGTCTTTGTCTTCTTCCCCCTCCACTTCTTCTTCTGCGGATGTTGCTATTCTGTTGGGAAAAGTCAAGCCTATACTTCAAGGTAATACTGAAAACTTGCTTTTGTCTACATGGAATCTATCAGTTCCATTGTGTCAATGGAGGGGTCTCAAATGGGTTTTCTTGAAAGGCTCACCTTTGTTATGCAACGATCTTTCTTCACCTCTATGGGCCAACCTTTCCCTTTACAAAGACCCATCTCTTCACCTTCTTTCTCTTCAGCTCCCTTCAGCCAATCTTTCTGGTTCACTACCCAGAGAGCTTGGTGAGTTCTCTTTGCTTCAAAGTCTGTATCTCAACATCAATTCTCTAAGTGGTATCATTCCTCTTGAGCTTGGATATACCTCTTCCCTCTCTGATATCGATTTGAGTACCAATTTGTTGAGTGGGGCTTTACCACCGTCCATTTGGAACTTGTGTGAGAAGCTTGTCTCTCTTAAATTTGATGGGAATTCACTATCTGGGTCTCTTCCTGAACCTGCATTACCAAACCACACCTGCAAAAACTTGCAGTTTCTCGATTTAGGTAACAACAATTTCACTGGAAATTTCCCTGAATTCATTACCAGTTTTGTTGGACTTAAACAGCTTGATCTTGGGGGTAACATGTTTTCAGGCCCAATTCCTCAGAGTTTAGCTGGGCTTAAACTTGAAAATTTGAACCTTTCTCACAACAATTTTAGTGGGGTGTTGCCAGTTTTTGTTGAATCAAATTTTGGTAGAGAGGCTTTTGAGGGAAACAATCCCGAACTTTGTGGGTTACCCTTGAAAAGTTGTAGTAGTGAAAACTCTAGATTAAGCTCTGGTGCAATTGCTGGTCTTGTGATTGGTTTAATGACTGGAACAGTGGTCATAGCTTCTCTGTTAATTGGGTATGTGCAGAACAAGAAAAGAAAGAGTAGACCAGAGAGTGAAGATGAAATAGAGGAAGGAGAAGATGAGGAAAATGAAGGTGATAGAATTGAAGGAGGAGGAGGAGGTGAAGGAAAGCTTATTTTGTTTGAAGGGGGTGAGCATTTGACATTAGATGATGTGTTAAATGCAACTGGACAAGTTATGGAGAAGACTAATTATGGTACTGTTTATAAGGCAAAACTTGCTGATGGAGGAACTATTGCTCTGAGGTTGTTGAGGGAAGGTAGTTGCAAAGATAGGAGTTCATGTCTACCAGTGATTAAGCAATTGGGAAGGATTCGCCATGAGAACTTGATTCCACTGAGGGCTTTCTACCAGGGTAAGAGAGGAGAGAAGCTTCTGATATATGATCATCTTCCTCAAAGAAGCCTCTGTGATCTTTTACATGGTATGCATATTGTTTTATGCATATTCTTTAATTAGATTCATTTATTTTGTTAATAAATAATTGTATATACTCTTCAAGATGACTGTTTGTGAATTTTAGCTTTAGAGACATAATGTTCTATATAAGTCTGTGATTTCATATGCACCAAAGGGTCGAAAGATGCAAACAAATTTGCAAATTTTCTAAGTCAAGCGATTGTAATAAGGGCTTGTATGTCCACGTATAGAAAAAGAAAAGAAAAACTCTTAAACTTAATGGTTCAAACACTTTAGAGCAACACTAACTAGTGTCATTGTGAGACACTGAAAATATCTTGGCATCAATTCTTAAACTTACTATAGCTTGTGCTGTTACCAAGTCCAAAATAGAGAGTCCTGACTTGTTTTCTACATTTGAACTACTAAGCTGTTCTAAGTAGAGATTAGAAAAAGCTTAATAGGTGGGTTCATAGGGCCAAAGGAACTATTAGATTAGTTTTTCTCAACTTAATTGTGATCTTTGATTAAGCATTATGCTGCCATCCAAATGGGAGGGTTATTTATGTTAAACAATTTTTCCTAAGAGTTCTGATGAAAACATCTCCACAATAGTGAATACTATAACTTAAAGTCTGATGGAGTTCACAGCCAATCTACTGCATCCTAAAAATACTCCGATCATCTTCAAACTAAAAATTCTCTTTTTCATAATAGTAAGATTTGCTACAATAACTGTAAGTGCCAACTTTGCCATTGTAAGAGTAAATAAAATGTTCCAATGATCTATTTTCACCTTATGACGTATATCTCCCTCGTATGTATTCTTCTTGGCTCAAAAGTACTATTTATTAGCATTTTGGTTTTGATGTGAGTAGACTATTTAGAAATAATTCCTATATCTTCACTTAAGAGTTATCAATACTGATTCAGTGATATATTATTATTCATCCCTTTGGGTTGGATATAGAATCCAGAGCAGGAAAACCTGTACTAAACTGGGCTCGGCGACACAAGATTGCCTTAGGTATAGCCAGAGGACTGGCATATCTTCATACAGGTCTTGAACAACCTATTAATCATGGCAATGTGAGATCTAAAAATGTGCTAGTTGATGAGTTTTTTGTTGCCAGACTCACCGAGTTTGGTCTTGACAAGCTAATGATCCCTGCTGTAGCTGATGAAATAGTGGCAATTGCAAAGACTGATGGTTACAAGGCACCAGAGCTTCAAAAGATGAAGAAATGTAATGCTAGAACCGATGTTTATGCATTTGGGATTTTGATATTGGAGATTTTGATAGGAAAGAGACCCGGCAAGAGTGGAAGAAATGGAGAATTTGTGGATTTGCCTTCGATGGTGAAAGTAGCAGTGTTGGAGGAGACAACAATGGAGGTTTTCGATTTAGAGGTTTTGAAGGGGATAAGGAGTCCAATGGAAGAGGGTTTGATACAAGCATTGAAACTTGCAATGGGTTGTTGTGCTCCAGTTGCTTCAGTTAGACCAACTATGGATGAAGTTGTGAAGCAATTGGAGGAAAACAGACCAAGGAACAGATCAGCTTTGTATAGCCCAACAGAAACAAGGAGTGAAATTGGTACCCCATTTTGAGTTTTATTTATTCTGAATGTATGCTTTTTCACGTTTATGACAGACAGGAGGTTTGTAATGATTATGGTGACAGCGCTTCTTTATATGAAGCCTTCATTGTGAAATGCAAAATCAATTTATAATGTGTAATTGAAACAATATCATGAATAAGGCGAAATGACTGAATAATGCAATCAAATTCAACTTTGAGTATTTTCCCAAAAAAAAAAAAAAAATTCAACTCTGATTATTTGAGCCATATCTGTCCCAAAACCAAGTTTCATACGTATAGTCTTAGGAAGAAAAAAAATCATTTGATACTTGGGCCTAAGAATCCTGATTAACAGCATTAATTAATAGATAAAAAGGTAACAACATTTCGTGTGAAAAATATAAAAAGGGAAAAATTTACATTTACGTTAAATATTAGAAGGGGCAGACTTAAAAAAAAAAAAAAAAAAAATTATTAAACAGAGGGTTGTAAACAGAATTGCTGCAAACTCACTTGTGATACTACCACAATTCTACATAGTAAAGGAAGAGCAAATGAATAATATTTTTCTTCCTTATTTGTGGTTTTGTTTTCAAGAGATTGAAATTTAACATTGAGATCCTCTGCGGCAGTTGAGAACACCAGCGCCAGAGGTAAGGGTTGCAACCAAAGAAGAGGATTTGGCCGCTAAACTTGAAGCCCTAGCATAGCTGCCTCCAGCACCTGCTCCTGATGCTGTGAAATAGGCTCCATTCAGCATCAGATCTCCCTCTGATCTCCAATTCCAACTTTTCCATAAACTCGTAGAAGGTTCCACTCTCTTTGTAACCTGTTCAGTTTAATTAATTTTTAATTTTTGATAATCCCATCATTTTCATATTTAACAATTGGTAGGTTTCAACATTATGTAACTAATTAATTTTCATTGTACCTCTTTAGCAGAAGGGTCAACAGGAGCTAGATATCTATTACCCTGGCTGTTGATGGTGGGGTTAGCACTTCCACCAATAGCATACATTACCCAGTGTGTGTAGTCATTGTTTACCACATGAAAATACCCATGTCTACACCTGAAATATTTAAACCAATTTGGGTGAGATTAAGGAATTTAATTTATAGGGTTTCCTTGAAAATAAAACAAAAGAGGCCGGGGGACTGAAATGTAATTATCATTTCTGGATATAGTTTACCTTGGCATTCTCTGGATTAGACCCTCACCAAAATGATTGTAGGCAATGGTCACTTGCATCACCTTGTCTCTTGTGTAGTAATCACTATGGCCCAATAGCATAACCTGTTTGTTTAATTTCCAAGTACCACTTCAGTGGATTAACTTGGGGAAAAGGAAAGAAAAGGGGAAGAAACAAAAAAAAAGTGTAATGACTAATCTAGACAGACCTCGTTATGGTGGGTGAAGTAATTGTTAGAGATGGTAATAGCAGTAGATCCCATAATAGCATCAACGAGACCATCAGCACAATTAGAGAGAGAATTATGGTCAATCCAAATGTGGCTCGATCCAAATATCGAAATGCCATCTCCATCGGCAATAGTTCTCCACCCATAATGACTTGGTGAGCTTCGAACCATGGCGTTTCCTGTGGGCTTACAATCATGAATATGTAGGCCATGAATAATGACATTAGTTATGTACTGAATTGTTATACAAGCTCCATAAGCGATGTGGACATTAACTCCACGAGCATCAATTGTTTTAAAGCTGTTCATTATAAGTTCTTGCTTCAATGTAATCACCATGTTTCTTTTGAACACAATCCACAGTGGGCTATCTTGAATTACGGCGTAACGAAGCGTCCCGGGTTTGGGATTAACAGGGTCGTCATCTCTTGGGTCAGTAACAATGTAGTATCTTCCATCGCGACCACCAATAGCATTGCGCCCAAATCCAATGGCACATTCGGCTAAGCGCTTTCTATGAAGGTGCCAGTTAGGGTCACAACGCCAACAGTCATCAATTGGGTTCCCAGTTCCGCATGAGAAATATCCTAATCCCCTCCTTTCAGTACTGTTGCGAATGCTCCTGAATAATTAAAATAATATTAATTAATTTTGGAATATTTCGTCACCATAACAATAATAATAATAATAATTTCTTTTTTTCCATAAAGAGAGCTAACAATAATAATAATATCTTTGAATATTTAATATATTCAATGATAATTGTACCTTTAAGAAAAGGTAAGCGCATGAATCAGCGTAAAATAAATATGTCGTCGTATATACTTTGGCAACCATGTGAAATCATGAATTGGTAGAATATGCTTAAGGAAATTAAATAAGGTGAAATTTGGCTTGATTACTTTTTTGAGCTTAATTGTTTTATACAAGTAATAAATGCTAAGGGAAGAGAGGAGCTCAGTTCTTTCAAGTACTTGGGGGTTGTCGGTGGAGTGTAGCTTCTATTAAAATGTGGTCATTTAATGTGTTCAAGACGGTGCCATCGAACAACATTGTTTATGTCAATGTCAGGATCAGGAGTAAAAATAGAAAAAAATGAAAATTGGTGCGATTTGCAGTTTTGAGCTTCTGACTGACAGGCTGGTGATAGGAGCAAAATTTAAGTGGTCTAACCGACTTTTTTTTGGAAATAAGGCATCGCAGCGAGAGTTGTTATTGGTTCTAATTAAGGAAGGGTAATAATAAGGTAACTTTGGTCCCGTAAATAAATTTCTGATTCTATATATATATCATCATGGTATCAGACTATCAGACAATTATTACGTAGATCTTTGAATAATATTATGGAGCGGAAGTGCTCCGAATTGATTACAAACAAACAATGAGCTAATGGCTTTCAAGACAATATATGATTGATATTGTTCATTTGAGCAGATTTAAGATCTGATGATTAATTATCTCGTATTATAAATCATATACTAATGTGCATGTAAATGTATAAAAATGAATTTTAAAATAAGACGGGAAAATTATCAAAAATAGCACCTTTAAAATTTATAGTAACAAAACTAACACCCCAATAATATTGAACGTTCAATATTCAATTTGAACGTTCAATATTAAACGAGTCTAAATTATCGTCGTTCAATTCTAATTAGATAGATGTTTAAAAAAAATGACATATTAGTTATTTTTTTAATTGTAAAAATATAAATTTGAATACAAATATGTACTAGTTTTGTTATTAAAAATTTTGAGGAATGTTAGTTTTATTATTCTCCCAATTTACACTATTGAACTTGGGAAAAACATTTGCAGTTAATGTAAGTTCGTAGTTTTGTCACTATTATTACATATGACCTATACACGTGGTTTCTTTATGATATTGTAGTGCGATTAAATATATAAAACATGGGGAAAAGGGCATGCATGATGTACAGTCAAATAATGGCTTTTAAAGAAGCAACTAATAATTAAAAGGATAAATAACAAAATATGAAAAAAGAAAACTCAAGGTTGTACAATATTGTTGGCTATTTGGCGTTATAAAATTATTTTTAACCAAGGAAAATGAGAAGAAGAAATAATTTATAAAGCGTGACGACCGGATCTAGTTAGGGGCAGGTGCATGTGGGAAGCTGGCAAATCAAATTAAAAGAGAAAAGAGACTGCTAGCTGCAGAAGATAACATGATCGTTGATTCCTCCCAGTCCTAAAAGTGAACTACTTCAATTAACTATTAATTATAAAGAAAGGGGTTAACATGTATTCTCACCTACCTTAGTATGTAAGGGTAGATCATAAGCCATTAAAGATAGACGCCGAAAAAGTTGGGTGTTTTTATGAATGACTCGAAGCAAGCAAAGGGAGAAATGATAAGATGTACACATATTATCTAAGTTTAGGTTAAATTATATCATTAATTTTTAAATTTTAATTAAATTTAAAGATTTATACTCAAAATTTTAAAACTTCATATATAGGTCATAAAATTTTAATTCAAAAATATGTACTTTATTAGTCAAACTATAATCTATGTGTGAATTTTTAAAAGTTTAAAATTAAACTGTATAATTTAAAAGTTTAAGAAGAACTTATTTGTGAATTTTTAGAAATTTGTGGCTAAATTATACGATTTAAAATTTAAAAATTTATGTATTAATTTAGTAAAAATTTGAGAAGAATAGTATATTTATTTAAGCCTTGCTTATATTGTAGTTGTCACTGATCATAATATTTTTAAAAATATTGTTTCATTTTTAATAATTTTTTCACTTAGCATGTCAAGAATGATGTGTGTTCGTGAAAAAGAGTCAATTTATATTTCGTTAAGAATTTCTCCTAATAGAGGTAATTATTATTTAAAAAAAAAAAAAAACTAATTATAAATTGTTGGTTTTGTATTATGTGCTCTAATGTCAAATTTTTTCTTCACTTGTCTATTATATTTTTTTAAACCATAATTTCATTCAAACTCAAGCTATAAGCAAAATGTCTTAAAAGAACAAGAACAAGACCAATCATCGTGTAAAACGTAAAAGGATTACTCCGAATAAAAAATTTTAAGCACGTGACTCGTAACTTTGTTTCCGAGATTGAGTTGAAATATATTAAAACTGAAGGAGCTCATTTAAAAAAAGTTATAACTGAAGGACGAAGAGATTAATTTACACTCACTTTGGAACACACTCGTTATTTGTATGGTATTGCGTTAATATTCTGTTTTTAATATAATTTTGACATTTATTACTAAATAAATGACGTCAGTATAAGTGTACGCCAAATTAAAATTATTAGTTTTTATGATTTTTCAATCATGAAAACTGAGGAAAGAGTTGGAGTTCAACTCCAAGTGTACAAAATCATGAAATCAAGGTAAGACAATTTCCTTGCAGAGTATCTGGCTCTTATTGGAAATAATTGACTGGTGATTTCCTCACATAAAGTGGTAATAGGATATTGATTAATTAGTACTATTGATTGATAAAGAAGATGTGTCACGTGAAAAGGACACTATAATAAGAATTGATCGGTCTAATTAATGTGATCTTATAAAGAAAGAAAAAGAAGAATAAGAGAGTAATTAATGTGATATAAATGAACAGGTCATGAGATGAGCCCTTCTCTCTCTGCGACCTTATAAGAAAATAAGAGATGTTTCACAAAGCATGTGCAGCATGAAAATGAATTCTTTCACCTCAATTTATTGTATACGTGATAAATAAGAGTGTTTTATGTTAAAAAAAATTAATTTTAAATCTTAACAGAAGTATAAATTTTATCAATTAAATTTACACTCAAAAATATTTATGGTTTGATTAAAAAAAAAAAACTTCTTTGATTGAATAATATTATTATCAAATTTCACTAGGAAAAGAAAAGGAATATAAGTACAAATTTAGACAAAAGAAAGTGATAGAAAGACTCACATATCAACCATAGCAGCAACTTCATTTGGATTATCTACAGCGTGTTCATTCCAAGCATCATCCGGCCTGAAAATATTAAATTACAAGACTTTATTGATTTAAATAATGAATTAAAATGTGAACGGAAAATTAACTATCAATTTTAATAATAAAATAGTAACTTGGGAATAATTTAAAGGTTTAAAAACGTGAATTTTACTTTTTGATAAGTAGTGCTAATGTAACACGCTACTCCATAGTTATTACTCATTAGTCAGTGTAAAGTATTAGTATAGACAGTGACCACCAGATTAGCGTGGAAAGAGAAATTTATTTTAAAGAAGTGCTTTAGATGCAAAACGAAATGACAAATGTGACCTCCCAATATAAGGAATAATACTGAAATTCTGAAGGATAATCTTGTACATGCATGGGAAAGATCCAAGTCAAGAAAAAGTCCAAAGCAAGTCGTTAGTCTGCACTAGACTGAAGTTTTTACTAATGAGCTGGCTATAACTTGCATTAGATACAGAGGAGAAAACCATATTAACGATTTGGATTTCTCAGATGCAATCTGAGCGACTTAGATTATCTTTACTACTGCTCATCGATTGATTTATCAGACGGTCAGTTTTTTCATTGAAAGACTGAATTGTGATCTAATATAGTTGATGCTTAAAATTAATCCTGTTCGCCATGGAAGAATTCTTGTAGCTCTGCAAAATCTCAACTCCAACAGAACTGCCAGATTAATAAACACAAACTCAATAACTGAAGATTCAAACACATTGCGAACTGAATTTGAATATCTTCGATGTATACACAAATGCACTAATTAACTTTAACGAATAAAAAAGTACTCCGTTTAGACTATTATAAATCCCAGCGATTTTCAAGCCATCAAATAATCAAATTATGCTCAGTGAAATCTCAACATGAATATGTATAGGAGTTAAAAATAAAAAATAAAAGAAGAAGTAGAAGGAAAGAGAGATCTGAAGCTAGGCAGCTAATTAACTCTAGTGCCGAATTGGCATTTACGAACCTTGACTGTACAACCTCATCTTTGTCTATCGAAGCCTTTACGCTAATTACGAATAGAAGTAGAACTAGCAATGGACATATTAAAAACCCTCTCAGAAAAGACGCCATTCTTGTTGTTGTTGTTGCGGAGCTGTATTTCATTCTTTCGCTTTGTACAAGCAAGTGTACCTTTTATTGTTTCTCTTCTCTCTCTGTATCAAAAGAAAATTGGAAGAAGAAGAGAAACTTTGATGGAGTCAGGGAAAAAGGTATGAGGAAACAGTGTTTATATAGTATAAACGAAATGGAAGTATGAGAGGCCTAACATACTTAAGCTCAGATAATTAAGTTAACCATGGTTTAATTAAACTACAATACCAATTCCTAAACCATAATGGCCATATTCAAATTTTTTTTAAGCAAGTATATTTTAAGAAATAGATACACTTAAATTTTTTACGAATAATATTTTTTTCTTCAATATTAATTATTATTATTTTTTTTACTGTACCAACAATTTATATATATATCCGAAAAAAACCACCATTATCATATAAACTTTTAGTTTTAAGATTAACAGCTTTTACACCAACAGTAACCGCCGCTAACTGACTCTCATTGCTTTCCTTCCCTTTTTATTGACCCTCTTTTTGCCTCTCTTTTGCCTTTTCTTTCCAAATCTCAATATATATATGTGTCGGTCAGTCACGTACTATACCATCTTTTACTCTCACACGTCATAATTCTGAATAAATGATCATAGATTTGTAATGGTAACTTAGGATTACAATTCAAATATAAAAGAAAAATAAAAAATTACATTAAAATTTACTTTGTTAATGTCTTAGATATTTTTGTCATATAATTTTACAAAATTACATAAATACTTAATTTTTAAAATTATAATATTTTGATAACTTAACAGTAATATTATTTTATTAAAATATTCTAATTTTAAATATCTAATGATTTTGTATTCTAATATCCTAATAATAGATGCAACATAAATTAAATTACTCATTATTAAACAAAAAATTAGTTTTTTTTTTTTAAATTTTTTATTTATTTGAACGAATTAATTAATAAAAATAGTATCATATATTAAGAACTTTTAATAATTTTAATTAATATAATAATTATTTATTAAATATTTTTTTTTTACACCTGGCTATACTAATTAATATTGTATCGTATTATGTATAATTTATCTCAAAGATGTCACTTTTGATTAATAATCCCTCCAACTATAACTCCACCGAATCTCGTTCTGTGAGACCACTTTGTCTATGTCAGCTGAGTTTTTTTACTTTTTACAGAGTTTCTGTAGCATTTAATAAGCTTTTAAACAAATAATCCGTTATATGAATTTTGTAGTATATATTATAATTATTAATTAATAAAAAATACATAATAAAAAAAATTATAAAATATTTTATTAATAAAAAATTAATTAAATTGTATTATATAAATAAATATTTGGATAATAACACAGCAAATATTAAACAGTGTATAAATTTTTTACACTTTTTAAACTATAAAATTAATATTAAAATTTTATTTTAATTGTTGATTAAAAATTAAATCAAATTCCATTATGTACTAATTATATATATAAACAAATTTGCTAGATTATTTTTATTTATTATAATAACCTAAATAAAATTATTATCATAAATTTTTTTTACAAATTTAATAACATGACAAGCAAATAATAAAATTTGACTCAATTCTCAATCAACAATTAAAATATAATTTTATGAAGGTAACATAACTTATTTAATCAACTAAAAAATACAAAACTTATAAATAAATTAAAATATAATTTTAATATTAATTTTATGAAGGTAACAGAATTTATTTAATCAACCAAAAATACAAAATTTATGTACTTTATTTATGTAACTACATGATCCCTAGTGTCTTTTACGCTTAATGTTTGAACCCATTTAATATGTACAATTTTAAAATAATTATTCTAACATAATTATATTAACAATATATTTGATGCACGGTATAAAAATGTTAACTATTAATTGATAGACTCTTTGGTATCTAAATCTTTCAAATCTATTTCTATAAAAAAAAAATAGTAATAATTAGAAACTAAAAGTGCAAATATTAAAAAATAAATGATCATTTGTAGTATGAAGTTCATACTATCGATTCCACTTGGTTTTAAAAGATTAAGAATGAAGCATGTGATCTAATAAAAATTATAAAATTAATTTAAACTGAATTCTTTATAATAATTTGGATTAGATTAAATTTAGTATTTTTAATCACCAAGTTTTTAATTTATTTTTAATTTTTAATAATAAAATAATACATTTGTAACTCAATTATACCCAAAAAAAAATTTGTGTTCAATTTCAAAATGTATGAGTTATGTAATATTATTTCAAAAAATAAGAATAAAATAACTATTACATTAAATTTTAGTTTTTAAATATTGATTAGGTTTAAAACTAAAATAATTTTGATTATTTTCAAATAATAAATCAACAAAACAAAAGAGATTAATTGAACCAGTTTAGGCCTTGACATTTGGGTTCATTGATCTCAATTCTTGGGATCTCCATTGGAAGCAAAAGCAGGCCGTAAGCCCACTGGGGTGGTAGCTGCCTGACAGTAAAGAGAAATTTTTTAAAACATTCAAATTATTAAAAATCATTTTATTTTTAATTTTTTTGTATTCTAATATTAAAAAATATATATTTATTCATATTATAAGAAAAATAAAAAAATATTTTTTTATTAAAATTAAAAATAAAATTTTATATTTAAATAAAAATTATGTCATATAATTAAATAATTTAAAAATACATTTATGTTTGAAGTTTAATATTATATTTGATGTATAAAAGTTAAAATTGTCCTATATCCACTTTTAAAAATTGT
This sequence comes from Elaeagnus macrophylla, assembly GCA_029378325.1. Lineage (NCBI taxonomy): Eukaryota > Viridiplantae > Streptophyta > Magnoliopsida > Rosales > Elaeagnaceae > Elaeagnus > Elaeagnus macrophylla. The sequence continues at coordinate 17,566,635 of CM055653.1, read as the reverse complement.
TGCATCACTAAAACCAGATCTATAAATTTATTCAAACCCAATAATTTTAAAACTTTACTAGTCACTAAATCCCAATTAAGCACAAGAAAGCTCAAACTTACGTGATGTTTAGTTTGTTGAATGTAAAAGTAATGAGAATAATAATCTTAATAGAATTGAATGTAAAAGAAACAGTATTACTATTACAATGTTTGTTTAAGCAGTGTAATCAAAATAAATAATAATATTAAAATAAAGATTATAAAATTATAAATGAAGTAAAATTAAAAAATAATTTTTTTATTATTAAAAGAGATAGAATAAGCAAAAAAATCATAAATAATTATACAAATCGTAAGAAAAATAGAGAGAGTTGAATGCGTTATAAGGATTACAGAGAGCTGTAGGTATAATGAGGATTATAAAGTACAGTCAAATCAAACACAGTAATACTTCAAATAATTTTTATTACGATTATAATTATTATTAATCAAACATGCTCAGTATCCATCATCGTCTTTATCCCTAACCACCGGCAACCAAAATTTTATTTTTACAGTAGTCCGATGGGAGCCTGCTGAACCTATTGAAAGATTGGTAGAAGCCTGTGGAACCTCTTGGAAAGATTTTTTAGAATCCTATCATCTCTTATAGGTTTGGTCGGATCCTATATTATATCCACTATTAAAATCTTTTGGGCCTACCAAACATATTTTATTGATTTGCATTTGAGATAGGTTTGGACGTTTGGACAAATATTCGTTAGGCTCTTTCAAAACCTATTGCGATTCCAAAAAGGAGGTTAAAAAAAAAAATGTTTTAATCGGGGCGACTTAAGGAGTGTAAAGGCTTAAAGTGAAATATTAAAATTGTGACTTAAAATATTTCATATTAAACTAATATAAAAAAAAATTACTTTTATTTTTTACTATTTATTTAGACATAATAATTATCTCAAATAAATAACTAGTATATATTTTGCTTTGTTATTATTAGTTGAATTTTTTAAAAAAATTATCAAAAATAACACCTATAAAATTTTTAATAACAAAAATAGCCTCACAATAACATTGTATAATGTTTAATTAGACGACGTTCAACATTAAACGAGTTTAAATTACTGCAATTTAATTTAAATAGTGTTCAAAAAATAATATAACAATCATTTTTTTTTAATTGTAAAAACATATAATTTGAACATAATTGATATTATATTTGTTATTACAAGTTTTAAATATGTTATTTTTTTTTTGTTTTCTCAAAAAAATTCTTCAAACCATACAAATAGAAACAAATATGTATTTTTAGTCAGGTATCATAAAAAATTATTAAAAAATGAATAAAATTGAATAAATAATTACAAAATTTTTAAATATTAATTATGAATTAAAATATAAGTTGAAATTAAAATTAAAATATAAATAAGTAAAAGTATTTTATTTCACTTTGTTATAAAGTAATACAATGGGCAAGCCTTAAAAAAAATATAGTAAAACTTTTGAACTGTATCAAAAATAACATTTGACAATATATTAATTATTGTTTTGGGAGAGATTTTTGCATATGGTATTAAGACGTGGTGGAACCATTTTATCTTATTCCTTCATTTTTATTGTTTGAATTTGTAGATCCATCAACTCTAATAAAAGGTTTATAATAATCATCATTATTTTCATGTATCTGTCACTGTATGTTAGCTTTATATAGCAATTGAATAATTAAAGTTGAAGGGTCTTCAACGTATAATCTCTAACTTTAATATTATTTTAAAATTTAATAAAAACTTAATTATTTTAAAATTTTAAATTATCAAAAGAATAACTAACATTATATTTATACATTTATCAATATAAAAATAAAAAAAATGTAAAAAGTGAAGACTAGATCAACCACATACATTATCAGATATATAATTGTTTTGGGTAAAACCTTTTAAATAAAATGAAAAATTTAAAATTGTATGCATTTTTATTTCTATATATATATATATATATATATATATATATATATATATTATGCACAATATAAAATTTAAAATAAACTTTTTAAATATAAATATGATTTTTTATTTTTTTTTAATTTCAATTAATTAAGGACTAAAATAAATAAAGAGAAAAAATAATATACAAAATTTATTACTTAAAAGTTCAAATGTTTACTATTAAAAAATTAATAATTAATAATTTTTAAGATTAATTTAACACGTAATAAATTATAATTAATTTAGTACTAGAGCAAACATTTGTACAAGCTTTTGTTATTATTCATTACCATTCGTCATGCTCATGGAATCAAACGCGGCAAACCCATTTGGAAGAGTAAAAATTTAAAATAAAAGACGAAGAAAGAGACACTTATTATTAAGAGACACAACAAATTCTCCCTCACAGAAAATGAGAAACAAGCATTAATTTTTGTTAAGTCTGAAGCAAAAAAAATGAACCCAAAATGCTCAAAATCCTTGTTACAAATGGAGAGAGAGATCAAGTTTTTGATCTTTACCCTTATCACCAATCTGAATACTATGACTGCTATTAAGTACAGATGCTTGATAATGAGACGAAACTCCGGTATTGAAGTTACTACTACATCGCAAGCCCCTTCTCCAATTCACAAAGCTTTGTTCATCATCTTCACAACGATAACCAATATTGATCGAAAAACTCTCACCGTAAGGTAGTAAATTTTCAAACTTTGGTGCACCACTAGACCCAAAACGCTCAGATAATTGATTTGGAAAATAACGCATATTTGCTGAATGGGCAGTAATATACATTGGAGGAAAACCAATGTGGCTATTTGGAGCAAAAACAATTGGTGATGTTTGTGAATAAGATGAAAAGTTAATTGGTGAATAATCAGAAGCACGTTTGGCTTTTCTTGCAGCTGTTCTTTCTTTCTTGTGGGCATTTTGGTGGCCTCCTAAGGCTTGAGAACTATAAAATTTTCTTGAACAGAATAAACAAGGGAATACTCTGGCTCTTGTATCTTCTGAGTTTTTTATTCCACTTTGTATTGATTGTTCTTCACGATCTTCCATGTGTGTGTATCCAAAGAAAAATCAAAATCAAAATCAAAACTTGCAAGTCTTAAAGAGTTTGGAGAAGTGAGTTTAGCAGAGTATACTGACAAAGACAACAAAGAAACAGAATGAAGCAAGAGCGTGCGGGGTTCGAATTTAAGCGTTTTGATGATGAGATTATAAAAAAAAAAAAAGTGTAGTAAAGGAAGTTCAAAAGCAAGTTCTCAAAGAGTTTGGACATTGTGAAGAGTCTCTCACTCTCAGTATAAGCATTAAATAGAGCGCTAGAAACAGAGGAGTGTATGGGCTTGGGAACAGAACAGATAAGAGGGAGAGAGAGAGATTCCATTTCCCAATTCAAATCCAAATAACTCACTTAAGCAGAACACGCAAGTATGTATTGACGGAGGAGAGGAGAGATGACTTACCTACTTATCGTCTAAACTATTCTCCTTATCAATTATCTTCTTTTTTTTCTCTATTAAATACTAAATATTTATATATATATTTTTTAAAATAATTACACTAATTTTTCATCGACTGAAATATAATATCATTATTTATTAAAAAACAATGAATAATTTCTCATCAATTTATTGGTTGCGTGGACAATTTGGTTTCCTTTCTCTCTCAGGAGAATGACTCCGTTGTTGCTTTCTAGTTCATTTCTTAATGTGCAAATAATAAATGCAAGGCTACAAATCACTAATTAAAAGAATGAAAATTGACAAGGTAGTGATATTATTGACAGAATATAAATCATTATTACTACAATAATAATTTTTTAAAAATAATAAAATATAATTAATATTAAATATAAAAATAAATATTATATATATATATATATTTTTAAAAATTATAATAATAATTGTAATGATCTCAATCCCATTAAAAACAATGATATTTGATAGGATTATAATGAATTCGAAGACTTTAGATATACGTTATTGGATTATAAAAAGATGTTAATATTATACATATTTTTATATTTAAATTATTGTTACAATATAATGTAATAAAATTATCAACCATCTTTTCAATCTTAATAAAGCGCACTACATAAATATAACACGTAACACGAATTTAAGAAGCGATAAAATTATTTTAAAAAATATAATTTATTTATTTTATAGATAATTTATAAAAAGTAACAGTATTATTATAACTTATTTTTTATTTTTACAATAAAAAAATATAAAAATTTATTTTCCCTCCTTAATTACAACTTAATATCATTATTATTAATTAATAATCGTTAATAAATTATTATTTTAATAATAATAAATTAAATTTTAGCAATATTGTCACCCTTCACAAATATTACGGGAACAAAAATAAAAATATATTATTTATTGCTTCAAAATTAGACACCCATTAATTACATTTACATTGCTTTCTTTTAATATCGCATATTAAATATTTATATTTAAAAAATAAAATAAAATAACTGAATATAAATATTGTGCCTCATAACTCTATAATATTCCTCATCTTCTCTAAAAAACAATAAATAATTTATTCAATAATCAGTTGAATTGAGCATCAGTCCCCACTTGGTTTTAAACTCGGTAGAACTTGCATGTCTTCATCTCTCTCTCTCTCTCTCTCTAACTGTAAATACAGATGGCTCTTCCGCTTCAATATATCCTCTGTTTTTTCTATAAATAAGTTATGGGTCTTCAAAACCCCTCTATTCTCCACCGCTAATCAATTGTAATTTGTCACATCGAAAATTTTTTGTGGTCTAGTGGTAAAACTCTTCCTCCCCCACTAGCAACCCAAGTTTGAATCCCACTACGAGTGTGTGAATTGTTTTCTCTTTATTAATAATAAAAAAAAAAACCTTTAAAGCCCTTTTTTTAAAAAAAAAAAAAAAAAAAAAATTGTAATTTGTCATATTTCACCCACTCCTACCATGCACTGGCGTCTGGTCCTTCAAAGTACTCTTTCTTATGGAATCCAATACTTTTCTTTCAACGTCTTTCCATACACGTGGCACTCAGTAAGCGGTTGAAAATGAGAACACTTTGATTAGCAAGTTGCTTAGATTACGAGATTATTTGCTATTTTTAAATGACGTGGTGTTCTAAGACCAATTATATGTACGGAGCAAATATTACTCGGACTAATTTAAATCATTTTAACTGTTGTTTAATTTAAAAAATTAATAATTAAATTAGTTTTATTTTTTAAGGAATCAATCAAGTACAAGTTAGTTCAATTTTTAAGTGTCAAAAATCATCAAAATTGAATAAAAAATAATATTATTATTATAACATTTAGTTTGAATAATAATGGAAATAAAATGATGATGAAGTTGGAAATAAATTTTTATTGTAGATAAAAGTGAAAAGCAACACATAATCTTTCATGAGAAAAAAATTATAAAAAAAAAAAAACCACATATATATAGTATATAGCATTCCATATTATTATTCTACTACGAGGTGGATGGAAAGAATTTTCCACTGGGAATGATTCTTTTAATTTCTCACATATTACCAATTGTACAAATATTAAAAAAAAACATTCCATTCTTCCACAAATACGTAAAACTAAGTTTGATACATTAATAGTACCCAAAAAACTTGTATTTAATATTGTAATTTTATTTAATTGATATATTAGTCATGTAATTATTAAAGTATGTTTATTTAGTCATATAATTTCAATTTTAGGTCAAATTAGTCCAAATTTTTAAAAATTATGTTTTTATTAAGAGTAAATTTATTTCACATTTTTATTTAAAATAAAAAAAATAATAACAAAAATCTCACTCTCTTTTTCTAATTACAAATATTTTTGTTATTATTCTTTTATTTTAAATAAAAATATAAAATTTAATTTATTCTTAAAAAAATTTCATTTTTAAAAATTTGGACTAATTTGACCCAAAATTAAAATTATATAACTAAATAAATTTATCCTAATAATTACAAAATTAAATAGATCAAAAACTCTATTTGTATTTATATTCTCAAACTAATATACTAACAATAATACTCATTAAGTCTATTTTGAGTTTTAGTCGGGAATTATACAACCTGTGATAGGCATTTAATATAATTTCTTGTTATATTCTTATTCTCACCAACCAAATTTTTTTCACCAGCCATTCATGTTTTAAATGGAAAAAAAAAATATAGCAGGATTGTTATATTTAGTGTACCGTATTAAATATGTTAAATATAGTTGTATTTAACTAAATTATATTGAATTGTATTATAATTAACATGTACAATATTTGGTAAAAAATTGTATAATATAGTCGGATTAAATTAATTGTATATTTTTTATTATAAAATTTATTTAAATTAATATTTAATTCATTTTTATATTTTTATTATATTTTTTAAAAATAAAAAAATATTATTTTTAATTTAAGATAAAAGAAAAAATTAAGACTGATTATTTTATAATTGAAAATTCAGACAGAATAAGTTAATTGTACAATACGGTTTAGACTCATCCATCCTGATCGTACAAAATTTCTACATAATCGTATTATTTTTATATTATACAATGCGGTCAGATTTTACAGCAAAATACATGACTGTATATAAATTATACAGTCAGAATATTTAATATGGTGTAACAAATATATCGCAAGAGACATACGAAATCATAGCACTAGGGCCTGAATCACTACCTCGCAAAACAAATTCAAAATTGCCATCAAAGTTGCTTATATTTTCCAAATCACAGAAGAACATATTTCCCTTGCAATATTTTCCTTCAATTTTGATCACGATGTGATAGAAACCCTAAACCCCTTTTCACTATTAGTCGATTAACTACCCTTTCCCTCTAATATCATTGTTATACACGTATGAGAGAGTAAGAAATAAAATAGTAACAAGACTTTTTTTTATTCCACGCATAAAATAATTTATAACTTCAACTACAATAATGCCTTTACTCACGTGATGTCAAATTCTCAAATAATACGAGAAATTGTATTGACAGGCAGGGGCGGATCTCTTAATAGTTGAGGAGAGTCACGTGTTTTACCTCAATTTTTAACAAATAAAATTTTAAATATAATATTTATGAAATTATAGATAATTATATATACAAAATATTACCGTGCCTCACCTAAATTTCAAATTTTAAACTTAATATTCAATAATTCAATACAAACTTAATAATTTATACATATTTTTACTAAAATAAGATACATATAATATATATTTTCAATTAAAAATAATTAATTATTGAGAAGTACTAAATATTATTTTTTATTACATATGTGGTGCCCTCTTGGACATAAATTCTAAATTTGTCGCTGTTGACAGGCTACCAATTTTTGAAGGATACCTTTAACGTATCAGTTCAAGAATATAGGTACTAATGGATAACAGTTTCCTAATACAAACCCAGAATAACCGACCAAAAAAGCATTAGTCTAGCAAAAAAAAAATTAATTATGTACAAGACCGGCAGTACAAAGTGATGTATTTCAAAAGTATGTCTACCTGAGTCTATTTCGTATTGATAATATCATAATAGATCCAGGATTGATTCCACCAAGCTAAAAGAAAATACTACACAAAGTAGAACTTCATTAAATTGATGGCGACCCATCACAGAGACCATTTTATGAACGCATGCAAACAGAAACAGAACTGAGAAACCATACCAGGATGAAATTATGGGTTTTTTAATGAGCTAGTCCCTATAAATAACAATGGAATACCATCTATGGAGTTGTTGAATACCTTAAAGAGTAATAATGAGAAGGACGGACTTCTTTTTTGTTTTTAACACTCTTTTTTATACCTGTATTTTAAAGAAACATAAATTGACCCTTTTATCAAAGTTTAATATATATTATAAAAATATTCAATTTAATACTCATTTTATCAAAATTTAATATCTTTTTAGTATCCATGTCACTGATTTTAGTACTCTTATTTTAGGTAAAAAAAAAGACTAAATCATAACTATTTTGAAAACATAAATATTAAAATAAAATCGCTTTAAAATATGGTCAATTTGAGAATATTATAGGTATTGTCTTACATTACTTAAGCATGATACTAATGTAAAATTTATAAATAATAATAAAACTTAACTACTTTAAAAGTTAACCTTTTAAATAGTGAATGTCTCATATTGCTTATACACTATATAAAATTTACATGATATTAAAGCTTTTGATCAATAGGCCAAATACTTTAAGCTTCGCCTCACAAAAAAAAAAAAAAGGGCCTTGCGAAATAAAAAATAACAAGTGACCTAAATAGAATAAAATATGTTAAAAATACAAAGTAATGATCTTTACAAAAAACAAAGACAATCTTTGAGCAAGAATACTAGAGGTATTGTCTCACATTACTTAAACATAATACTAATGTAAGGTTTATAAATAATAATGAAACTTAACTATCATGGAGGTTAATCTTTTAAGTAATGAATATTTCATATTGCTTATACACTATATAAAATTTACTGGAATTACTTTTGATATAACATGGGTATTAAAAAGATACCAAAACAAACTAGGCAGAAAAATAGCTTAATAATCATAAAGAGGAAACACATCTATCAGATATGAACAAGCTTGTGCTTAAATTTACAGAGAAAATAAGATGATAAGGAATTTACCAATACAACCGAATTGAACAAGACTTGTGAACACTATGCACCCGAAAAAATATGAACCATGGGAATAATTCTTACTCGTCCTTTCCTCAATGAAAATGTATACAATAATTTATTTCATACGAACAAGTTTATGAGCAATAATCATGAGCAGAGATGGTGTACATTCTTTTTTCTTTGTAGTAATAGGCAAGCAAGCGCTATAAATGCCTTCAGAACACTCTAAAATCCTACTCTAACAAACAAAATAAAGCAAAGTCAATATACAAATGGAAATCAAGAACAGCCAAAACATTTACTTATGGAGAAAAAACTTGATGACCCCTGTTCGGGCTCTGGGTCTTCCTTCTTGCAGGGAAGATGCTTGAGAAAAGATTTCACTGCTCCGGTAACACCATCCTCATTTTCCATGGCTTTAGCAAGCTCAACAGCACACTCCTTTACCTATTTTTATTATCAGGTCAAATTCATTCCGAAATTTTAAGTAAAACATAGTGGACAACTTTTTCCGTTTAAGAACCCCAAACATTGCCTCCTGCTTCTTTGTGTTGATGTGTGCTGTCTTAAGTAACTTTGTTTAATTTCCCCAGTCCCTTTACAAGATTTGGTGAACGTTATTATCCACCCTTAAGATTTTCTCATATGATTTTATCTGACTTTTGGAGAGGGAGAAAAATTCCTCACGAGTTTATGAATGGACTCTATATAGAATTGTTGCATTAACAGAGGGCCCTTAAAAGACTGAAATGTCCATTTATTCTAGTACAATATTTACAGTAAAACTGTAAGAAGTACATGAATAGTAGGCAATTTTGTAGACAAATAAAGTTTGTGTAATATTTAAATTTTAGAAATGACACGACTTTGTTTTATTTGATTCAAGTATTTTCAAGCTGTAACATTGTTAAAGTCTCAAAAGCTCTCTATTTTAAAGTAAAAAAGTTGCACTTTCATGGTTTTTGTGTGAAGTAATTATGATATGTAAATCAAAAATTATATACATTTTAAGAAAGATGGATCGATTCCCCTATTTATAGGCCGATTCCAAACAGATCCCAATTCGATCATATTGAACTACATACTCTTTAAAAAGTGAGTCTAGAGGGAGGAATCGATCCATCTAATCGTCAGCATAACATTATTTTGGAACGGATCGATCCCACGTCTCGTTGGCATTAATTTTTTCTATGAGATCAATTGCCCTCAAGGACGAATCAATCCCACCAACAGGAACTATAATTTTTTACTTTTCTCTATGCATTTTTGAATCTTAGCCATCCCCTAACTATCAATCATATTTTGTCACATCAGCTAAGTGACATTTTTTCTCTTAGATTTTCATAAAATAAGACTCATCTTTGGTTACCTATATATACACTGATTTTATAATTCTTGATTTTAAGATTAGATTTATCTTTTCATCTTGCATATCTAAATTAGTTCAGATTTTGATTAGTCATTGATTGTGAATCCTTGATATTTGTATGATCATGCTAGTTTAGGTTTAAGCTTATTTATTTCATATTTTTATGTTCATATAATTTCTTCTTATTTAAGTTCTTTTATGCTTGGATTATATAATTTTATGTGTGATCATGATAAATTTAATTGATTATTGAGATTTAAATAAGTTATTTTTATTGAACTTGTACTATTTGTGCTAACTTTTCAGGTGTCAAGGTTGGCATGTTCATTATTTCATGTGACTTGAGTTTGCCAAAACGTTGGTCTTAATTCGTACGCCTACCTTAGAGATTGTGAAGATAGAGCAAGGGCTCGTAAGTAAAGTATATTAAGACTTTATGTGTAAAGGATAGTTTAAGACCTAACTTTGTACTTAAATATTAAATTCTCATAGTGAATAAGTTAGATAGTCCGGTTGTTTTCCTAATAGGTTATTGTTATGGCTTAAATTATTTCCACATAAAAATATCGTGTGTTATTTTTTATTTTCACACTTTATTTTTACACGCAATTGCATGTTTGGCTGTTGTATTTAGGATACATAAGTAAAATTTAATAAAATTAAAAATAACTTATTCATCTTCTTCTAGATATATTTGATTCGTAATTTAGAAATTTCAAGCTGAATAAACGAAAAAAAGGAAAAAAAATTCTGCTATAGTTTTGTAATTTTCAACTTTCAATAGATGAATCAATACTTCGGGATAAATTATAATACATAAAATAAATTAAGTTTTTAAGTAATTTTGACAGTGCATTACACGTTGGAGAATGGAGAATCCAACTAAAACTTCAGAAATATGACATTTGACTGAAAAGAGTCAAGGGCTTGGGGTTAGCCTCAATCTGATCAAAACTTAAAGGCAGATCAATGATATTTTACCACTGGAACCTCTTAAGAGTCTAGGTAAAATTAACAAACTGATGCATATAAATGTCCGATGCAACCTCCAAATATAAGTTTTCCAACAAAACAAAAAAACCTCCAAATATAAGTACAAATGCACAAGTTTTTATGTCCCTCTCTCCCTTATCCAGCTGCAACTAGACTCTCTCTCTTAACATCAGAAAAAGAAGAAGAAAAGAATACGGCCTTTTCAAGCATCCAGATTCAATTTAGTTTGCATGCATCATTTGCTGCTTTGAAAATTTTACTAATGGTATAGAATTTTATATAGCATCTAACCAATCTTTTGGACGACACAGACAGCACTAAATTTGGAAAAAGAAAATTGCCTTTTTCTAAAAAAACTTGAAAATTACCTTAGGATCAAGCATAAATTGTATTGCATCAACCAACTTGGGAAGTGAAAACTCATCAACTGGGATGGGAGCAGGACCCACTCCTCTGGCATGTACACGGTCTCCCCAGAAAGGTTGGTCACCAAAGAATGGAACGACAGTTGTGGGGCACTATAATATAAAAATACTATGCATCAAGAATCAAGAATCAAGAAAAAAGAAAAAAGAAATAACACGGTACTGAAATTCCAGTAATAGTTAATGCTGCAGTTACCGCAGCCTTTAAACCAGCAGCTGTCGTTCCAGCACCACCATGATGCACCTGAACGCAAAATATCAACATTGTGCTGCCAATAAAAATAAATTGCAGGAGAGTTTCATAAAAAAAGCCCTAGAAGAAACCGCTTTAGGCACAAATACTGCCCAGCCAGAGTTGACCAACACAAATCGGGAATCCATTAGGCTTCTATGGGATGCATTATTTGGCTAATTTAATTGAGATGACCTTATCTGGGTACTCAGGAAGATTGAAGTCATCTTTTATGAAATTAAACAGATCATGCTATTAAATCAATACTCTTATTACAAGTACAACTTTTATAAACCAGTAATCCAGATTTTTGTTTTGGGAAATTATTTCAAATAACATCCTTAAAACACATAATAATAAAATAACATCTTACAACTAAGAATGATATGAGTTAATGTTAAGAATGTTATTTTTGTTATATGTTTTACGGGTGTTAGTTTAATTTCCTTTTTCTCTTTCTTTTTAATCAAAAACATCATCTTGTATTAATAAATGTAAGGTAAAAAATATGTCCACATAAAAAAGAAAATGCAAAGCTATATCATAACTATCTTATACACAATTGGTTTAATTATATAACATAAACCCCTTCACGTATAAAATTTCAATTTTAAAGAAAAAAATATATGTTCATTTTTTTATAACGTAAATGAATATATGTTTTTTAGTGTAAGAAAAAAATGAACATATGTTTTTTTTACTGAGTAGAGTTAAAAATGACACTAATTAAATAATTGAATTATTTATATACCAGAGGGTACAAAATTCCACCACTCTTTGGTCATAATATATATAAGCTCTCAATTAAAACTTAAAACTTGTGATTGAGAATAATCAATTCCTTCTTAAAAAGTGATGCCTATGGAAAAATCAGACCAAAACTATCCCACAATCACGGTCATTCTCAATATCATCAAGGACGCTAATATTACGCTCCAACCACAATACAAAAGAATCAATCCTAACACACAATGGCACATAACCCAAGTCTCCCCAGCCTTCATACTCCTCCCATCACTTGAAAATTTTCTTTATTTCCAATAATAAAGATTTGCATGGTGTTGGCTTTGCCCATTGTGAACCTATATTTCTTTGTAACTTGGACCACAAAAAATATGTAAAAATAAATTATCTAAGTTCTTTTAAATTATTATTGCAAAGCAAATGTCAATCAAAGGATGCACAAATCTTGGGAAACTTTGATTGGACTTGATCACCAAATTTAAAGAATTGAGCCTTACCACAGCCTTGCATTGTAAAAAGAGCCAGTCATGAGGACAATTGTCTAGTAGGTACACAAAATCCTTTTCTTCAGCCACTGGAAAGTGAAAAAATCAAGCATAAAAGGATCAATGAACAAGCGGCAAGAATACAAACTCAGGCACAGGAACTTAAAACTTACAGTTCCCAAGTCCACCCCAGCCTTTGTTAATGATACCCCTTTGTCCAGTTTCTTCCAGGGCTCGCACAATTATTTGGGTCATCTTTTGGGGATCTTGAACAGGCTGACAATAAGAAAGAAAACAAGTTTCTACATATGTAAGCAGTGCAAATGATCAAGTTCAAACTTATAGCCTGCTGATAACTACTATGTTTCCTTTTACAATGTGTAAAAAAAAAAATTCAATGTAATATAGCATCAAACTAAGACTATAACTACCCACGCTAATCAAAGATATGTCCATCCTTAAGTCTAAAGAATTACAGAAAAAGAGGCATCATAAACTGCAAGGCTGAATATTTTGTCTTTTGGTATACAATCATACAAAAATAGAATACCGCATATCTTGAATTATGGTAATTGGTTTTGTACATCATTTGGTGATAACAATATAATAAATAGATATTCAAGGATATATCTCACAGCTATGACCGTGAAATGTTTTATATTTTTTTTTCTCTTTATTATCTCTTTTTTTTTTTTTTTTTGCTTGATAAACTTCGATATATTTTAAAATTAGGACTTGTAACCATTATTATTAAAAAAATAAAAATAAAATACAGCTCTATGTAAGACAACGGAAGTTAGCTTCTGTAGTGATCTTTTACAATCCTCACGTGGGCTGGGCAAAACATGAAACATCAAATATGTGGAAATTTTATCATACCGAGTGGAAACCAAACTGAGAGATTTTAGCATAGGATCTCCAATTTTGACATGATGTTAAATTATGATGGTCTGCCTATCTTTACAAAAAGAAAGGCTTATTTTACTTCCACCTGTATTTTGTGACAAAAAGATTATGCTTGAAGAAGGTGGGTCACATTAGATTCTTTTCCATTTTTTACAAATTTGTTGTGTTCCATACATGTGAATTGAGATGAAATCCACATAGCATGAGAGATTTAGGGGGTCATTTTGCAATTGTTTTGTGCTTTTGAAAAGAGAGCGTTTAGCTAGAATTGTTTTCTGTTTTTGTTTTCTAATTAAACCTTACCAAATAGAAGCCAAGAAGAGTAGGTTTTGGAAACAGTTTCCTTTTTTCAATTTCTCACTTTCATAAAGTAATTTTTTAAAAGCCAAATCAAGTTCCAATACGTTTTGAGGACAAATATTAAAAAGTAAATAAATAAATTTTAAAATAGTTACCGAATGGTTTTTCCACTTTTCACATTTCTTTAGAAAATAAAACAAAAACAGTCGCCAAATGTTTTTGATTTCAACTCTTAGACAACATAAAACAAAAGACAGTTACCAAAACAAATTGTTTTCTTTCACTTAACTAAAAAGAAATTAAAATAATTTCTAAATCAAGAAAACAAAAAACAGTGGGAAAGCTCTATTCCTCTATTCTCATTTACTCCCACATTACCACTTAAAAATAAACTAAATACTTCATAACTGTTGAGGTTCCCAATTGATTTGATAGCATGACCCATGTATGGCAATCGGTAAAAAAAATGGACACATTGGTGGGATGCAATCCTAACGAGTACAAATAGAAGTACTCAAAATAGAACAAATAATGATAAAAAAAAAGGCCCTTTAACTTTTTGACCATTTGATCTATAGTACCATGGATATTAATGTTGCAGGTATCACTTGCAAGCGTGACTAGTAAACAATATGGTGTTCTCTTATATAATATCCCTGACATGCATGATCAGATAACTATGCTGTTAGCAGCTCAACTGTATTATAAACGGCAATTGTTTACATGCTGATGAAGAATACTAGAGATCATCCTCAGATTCTCCATCAAGCTTCATGCTCAAAGAAGAAAAATATAAATTTAACCTGAAGAAGGAACTCACAAGGCTACCAAATCCAATGTAGATGGGTTTTTCACCAGCGGCAAGCCATTTTACAAGTGACTCGGGAGGCTCATAATTTGATGCAAGATCAAGGAAGCAAAATCCGACCACATCAACCTTAGGTCCCCAGTCTGCAAACAAGTTAATCAGATTAAAAGCTATTGGTATTTGGAACACTTAGCAGTAGCAATGTCTGATTTCACAACTCTTACTCCGAACTTTTCTGTTTAGAGTAAAACATTGCCTTTCAAGTGAAAAAGAAAAACAATCCTAATCTTTTGGCAAATGCACCATTTTCTAAATTTTTCCAAAATATCAAATTTAAACCTCTAAGGCTACAATTAAGTACATAACAAGAATTCAATCTCAAGGGAAGCACCTTTAGGTTTAGGGACAAGGTGGGGACTCCATATATATCCATGTGGTATATCTGAATCCGAGCTTTGTGAACCACTTAAATATGTAACTGGTCGAAGTTTGAGCTTTTTCTTGCGAACATCATTAATCATGTCCCGTATTCCAAGCCAAATCAAAGAGTCTACAATTTGATACGACAGCTGGGAGAAAAAGAAAAAAGAGGTTAGAAGTGTCCAAACTTTTGACAGAAATAACCCAGTAAGCTGAAGAGAATTCAAGTAGATAAGTACACTAATGAAGACAAAAATAGCAAGAAAAAAAGTTACAAAATACTCACTCTGTATCCCGCTTGTTGCTTGACACGTGACAAGGGATGTGGAAATTCACTGGTTGGCCTGGTGGGAGAGGATAAACATGTATGTGTGGTGATATTAAATTCTCCCTTACCAAAAATGGAACAGGTGCAGAAACTACGAACAAACAAAAAGCTACTTCCAGAACAGTTAAAGTACTTCAAAATTCAGTAAGAATCCATTACCCAGGTAAGACTTACGTCCATGGCATTGTGAAAAATATATGAATTGGAATTTTAAGTGCCTCTGCAACATGAGTATGCCCTAAAGAAGCATTGGTAAATGTTAGTATTACAATTTGAGGGATAAAAATTTGTGAATTGTTGGGATTCAATATACAAAAATAAATGGGATTAAGACCCAAAAACTACCACCAAAATTGAACTTATGTATAGCCTTACAATTATGTTGGTGTTAGCACAAGCAAGTAATGACTTATAGTGTGCTTTTGGTAAAAATGCAAACTTCTGCAATTTAAATCTATTTAGGTCCACCACTAAATTATAGGGAAATAAATCTTCGTTGTAAGCTCATTAATCAAAATAAAGATTTACTATGTACCATCATCACCAAACACTACAGCACCAAAAGCAGGAAAAAAAATGGCCAGCACAAACCAAAACTAATTGTATCATTTGCTAGAGAGCTAACCATATGCTGGGGGATTGGCGATGATGGCATCTGCTTTGAAAGGAATTCCAGAATCCATATCAGGTTCTTTACAAGCAGAAAGCAAGGAGTATATAATCTCCTTCATTTGATTCCGTTGGATAGGTATCTCAGAAGGCCCTGATGGTAAGAATCCCTTATTTTTAACCATATCTGCAATTGGGAAAACAATATAAAATGAAACCTTGTGTATAAAAAATGAATGGAAGGTTACATTCAGTGCTAAAGCCAATCTGTTTGAGACAATAGCCAGATGTATGTCCAAAAACATGGGGCAATTATGCATACCTCCAAAAAAATAGAAATTAATCAGGAAAAACAAACTTATGTTACTTTCCATAAAAAAGAAGAAAGAAACTATATCTAAGCGTTCAGGATTCAGATAAGCCCTCAAGGTTTTTTTTTGGGGCCATTCCTCTCTCTTTTTCTACGAGTATTAATGATATAGATAGAAGATGTTAGTTTCTATTTTCAAGAGTAGTAGGGGGGGCATAAACATATTATCCTAAAAGAAGAAGAAATGCATGGATATCAACTGTAAGCATGCATAAGTAGCTCCAATGGAGGCAGATCAACCATATATGCATGCCATGAAAGTGTAAATTGGAGATTTTAAGCCATAATTAACTACAAAAAATTAAATTGATTTCTAGCATAATGCAGCCTTTGAGTTCTAGGTCTTGTTTTCTCCACCTCCTTAGGTTAGAATGTACTTTCTATCCACAATTGTAAAACTTCATACCAAGTCTTGGCAAGATAGAATAAATAAAGCATGAATGTTCTACAAAAGCAATGCTAAAACTATGCAAAAATCAAGGGCATAAGAAAATCAATCTGCCCCCAACTCCTGTACGAAGTATGTAAATGATTTAGAAAATGAGAAGACCAATCACAAGATCCTTTTAGATCACATTGTCAATCAAGAATAATGGAATCTTTGGTACATACAACCAGCAAGAACCTTCGGGTCACCTCCTAAAGGATAAAACTCCAATCCAGCAGTCAAGACAAACTCCTTGAAATTTGAATGAGTTGCAAGTCTAACACGATGGCCATAGTCCTGCACCCAAATAATGAAAATTGATTCGTTTTTATTACTATGGCAAGTGTGGTTAATGAGGGAAGGGGAATAAATAAGACAGTGTGTGTGTGTGTGTGTGCTCGTGTGTAGAGAGAGAGAGAGAGAGAGATCATTCTCCATCATTTATTCTCCTAATAATTGATAATTGAATTTAAAAAAGAAAAATGTCAGTTGCCAGGCATGTTACTCCATGCAAAAATGTTGCAACAGCACGAAACTAGACTACCTACACTAACCATTCTCTATAGAAGCATATGCCATACAAGTTATCACTAGGACCAAAAGGGCATTGGATTATGAAAGCAAATTGATTGCACGCTAGCCTAAAGATTCACTACTAAGTGCTTTCAGATTCGCTATACCCACCAGTTTCCAAGATACATGCACAGAGTACAAAGATAAACTTATATGGTTGACTTTATTTTAAGTTATACTGAACACTATTCATGCAAAACTCAAATCATAATTTCAGCTTTTTCATTGGCCAGTGAGGCTTGACAGTTATGTTACAAGCAACAACTGTAAATTACAACATCAATGTATTTTCATGCATAATTTCCTAGAACAAATCTATCATAATTACATATTCTCTGTCATTATCAGTGTTCCTCCAACTTTTTTCCAATAACTGCATGGATGTCTATGAATCAATGTCAAAATCCCAACATATTTGGGTTGTTTTAGGATAATTCATATGTCATCTAGAATATTTTATCAGTTTAAGATTTTTCTCTTAATAAATATTATTGTTAGATTTATGTTTTATTTTCTGATTTCATTTTTTATTATGTAATTTATTCTATATAAACCTTAGACGTATAACATCATTTAACACACAAAATTAATAAAACAAATAGTTTTATTATTATCAATTCTTTTATTCTTTATGGTATCAAAGCATGGAAGATAATATGAGTGAGTTTCACCTCTCTGATTGAACTAATAAAAAGACAGACGAAGTGGCTTTGCCCACCACAAGTGGGTAATAACAATTCCTCTCTTTAACTTACCATTGAGAAATTGAATGGTAAAAATTATAGAGCATGGGCTCAAAGTGTAAAATTATTATTTCAAGAAAAAGGAAAAATGGGCTACCTCACTGGTGAAACAAAGGAATCCAACGATCCGATCAAACTCCAAAAATGGACGGTAGAAAATTCTATGTTGATTTCCTGACTTGTACACTTCATGCAACCTTCGATAGGGAAAACCTATCTCTCCCTCCCGACTGCCAAGAACGTTTGGATGGCGATGAAAGAAATGTACTCTAATTCTGGAAATTTTTCTCGAATGTTCGAGTTAAAAACCAATTTATGGGGTATGAAACAAGGAAATTTTTCTGTGACAGATTATTACATGAAAATGACAGGTTTATGGCAAGAGTTAGATTTGATATCAAAGAAGGAATGTGAGTATGCTGGTGATAGTGTGAAATATAAAAAAAAGGTTGAAAATGAATGAGTCTTTGAATTTCTTGCAGGATTAAACCGAGAGCTGGATGATATTAGGGGACGTATTCTGGGCCGCCAACCGTTGCCGATGATGAGGGAGGTTTTTTGGAACATCGGCGAGAAGAGAATCGCAGGAAAATAATGATGGCTGATGGCGGTCGAACGAACGCAGTCTTTTGGTCGGCGGCAGTGCATGGGTCTGGGAGAGGGACGACGCTAGGTTACGCAAAGGAGGACAGGTTATTTAACCAGCAGATGGGCGACGGGTCGTGGGTCTCAATGTACACGACCCAAACCGAACACCAGACTCGCGTTTGATCCCTTAGGCGTGCAGCTCCAACTGGGCTGAATGGGCCCTGACTTTGAAAACCCTGGGCAGCTGATAAGTGCTCGAAAAGCACTAAAATTTCGTAATTTATTGTGCTTAATTGTTTAAAAATAAAATTGTTATATTTTGTTTATTTGATTATTTTCATAAATCTATCAATTCGGAATCACGAGTATGATTTAGTGTATTTCAGGTATTTTTAGCTTCAAATGAGTTGAATAATGCAAACACGCAAAGACGGAACACTTACGACGCTCGGATCACAATTTAGGGATAACACGAGTCAAATTATGTAAGCCGTACATAACGAGCCAGCACATATATAAGGGAGTACATGTGAAGAAACTGAAGACATTTTCCTTGCCACGACGAGCACCTCTCGAGTTTTGACCATTAATTCCAAATTTGTGTTGTGCCGTGGCAGAAAACATATATGCCGCGGCACGCCTATTCCTGATACAATCAAGATTCTATATAACCCTTACATATATAAATACCCCCTTTAAAGTCCCATTTTGACACAACTTTTATACACTTCAATTTTGCGAACCAACAAGAGATTCAACCAGATTTTGGGAACTTTACACACTCAAAGAAGCAGGGGAATTAATTCTAAGGATCCAAAAAATCATTGAAGATGACGATCAAGCTTTTGGAGAAACGTCATCCAATCCAATAGCGGTATTTAAATCTATGGTTTCTTCTTGTTATAGAATTTATTTTTCTTCTTCTTACTTCCTTGAGTGTATGTTCAGATTATATTTGTCTCTAAATTTTAATATGAACATGAGTAGCTAATTTTATTATTGATATTTAGTTTGTGTTGTCATATTTGCTAGAACTGTTGTTGTGAATGTTTTATTGTTTTAAAATAAATAAATTTACCCTTTGTGAATACTCATGGGCCAATTTGAGATTCATAGTTAGGTTGAAAAATCTAAGAATTTAATTTTAGGAACGTCACCTTGACTATATTTTGAAAAACTTAATTAAAGCTTCAAATTAATGACCTAGTCATGGCATTAGTTAGATTGGCATATTTTTCCTTGTGCATAATTTTGTTGCTAATTGAAATACCCGATCGTAGGATATTGTTTAGTTAATCAACAAAGAATTATCCGATCGTAGGAATTTTCGTAATTAAAAGGAAAGCAGGTAAAGACTGTTTATTAAAACGTTCATGTTTAATTCACCATAATTTTTCAATGTAAGCATGACCAATCAAACTAAACGTCCATATATCCTCCATTGATATTTGAAATCTATTTGAGTTAATTCTGAATTTGCGTAATTGTTTTCGTTAATTGTTCGATACCATTGATCTTGCTACAAATTACCTAGAATCAATAGGACTTAATTAAGCTTATAAAGTTGTGTTTAGGTGTGTGGTTATGAAAGTACGAAAATGTTATTCTCAATAGGATAAGAGTACTTTTCACAAACTTACTCAACTTTTTTACCCAAATGTTCTTTTTCATCCTCCTATTTTATAAATTCCATATGTCCCTTGAATTTTTGCTTGATTTTCATTCTTTACGTTTCTTGCTCTTTATTCAATCAATTTTTATTTTTTTTAATCAACAAAACAAGACATATACAATACAAATGCTCATGAAAATTAATTATTACATTGAGTACTCTTATCACAGGAAAGCTTGAAAAGTACAAACGGTCCAAAGATGGCCTAAATCACTTTCTAAGTGGCATTTGATTCTATTATTTCACCTTAATAGGTTTTCAAAGAAGTTCTAGAGTTCGTTGAGACTTAAAATGTATCACAAACATGCATACATAACACAAACTCAACATAGTCATACTAACCATACAAACTTCCACATACATCACAAAACCCTTAAACTAAATGACTCTAACATTTTTGTGCCTCTTTACTTGGGTGAAAATTTAATTTCTTTCATATATTATGGTCATTACAATCATGTTAATATCATAGACTTCCGGATTGACTCAAGTGGACTCGATATTATCCTAACAAAACTCAAATGAAAAATTTACAAAAAGCTAAAATTAAAAATTTGGTATAAATTCATGCTTATGAAATATTTTTCTCACCCCTAACCTAATTTCTACATTGTCCTCAACGTTAAAAAAAAATTAAGTAAAGAAGTGAGAGAAGTTACCCCCTTTCGTATGAAATTGTGTACATTACACTTACGCTCCGTTTCACTATTCCTCGCTCTCCTCATCATGTGGCATTTAGTACGTAAAAAAAATGCAATAAATCTCTAAATATGTGCATCACAACTCAAAGCCAAATTTAAATATAATCTAAATGCAAATGAAAGCAAAAACATTAAAGTTAATTAGAATCCTTAAACAATCCAAAATAAAATAAAATAAAAAGAAAAAAAAAGAAAATTAAGCTAGAAAATGAAAATAAAAGAAAGAAAATACAATTAGGAGGCTTAATCCTCCATATCATCAGGTTGCTCATTCTCGTCTTCTAGTTGGTCTGCCGGTTGTCTGAAAACAAAGTCGTGTCTCAGATATTACGAAACTGGGCTAAACTGGGTGAGGTCTACTTTACTCTGTATCAACTAAAAGCTCATCATTCGGTGGAGTAGAGCTTGGTATTCGTGCAAATACTTCATTTGGTCGCTGAACTAAGCTTGTTGTTGAGTCTGGTACTTCTGTATTGTATTAACTCTTGCCTCTAAGTTTACCAACCTGTCTTTTGTGGTAGCGTTCTTGGAAGAGGTACCCTCACCCTTTCTACTACCTTGTCCCGCTAGTCAGGTGTTGCATGTAAGCAAAGGTTAATGTTTCATCTAGTTGCAATAAAACCTCGCCCATGTCATATCGGACTCCGTGTTTGACACATAGGACTATGATTGTTGGGGAAAGAAATAACTTATGTTGTGATGCTCAGCTGAGTACACAACCCGTTGTTGGATTACCATTCCCACATCTATTGAACGCTCGATTTCTATGGCAAATTGCAGAATTGTCCACTCTCTATCGACAGTACTGTAATGCCAGGTAGGCATTAACCTATAACACACAAAGTACTGCCAGAAACAGGAATGGGTCCTAAGGTGCTTAGTTTGAAAAATGTTGACCATGTCTCCCTTATACTCCCACTCCGTATAACCGTCGGTGAGGGTGTTTATGATCATGTCGTAATCAACCTGTTTTAGGTAGGTTTTATACCCGCTATCTTGCATATCTCTCAACCCATAGTAGGAGTTTATAACTGTCCTATTAAAAGGGACCTCAACATCCCTCATCCATACCATTCCATCCCGAGCTTCCAGGACATTTGCGTGGAATTTTCGGACCAACGAACTTACACCCGCTTTCCGAACGTACACAAATTTTCTTCATCCTAACGCCTCAATTTTATCGAAAATTTTCATTACGCCCACTGACCAAAGTCCATACCTCTCTCATTGACAAACCCTTTATTTCTTTTAGCGGCACCCTCGTACCGCTCTTGTGCCTCCCGACTAACAAACCGAGAGACGTCATAATAATTTCTTCATTTCTTCTCAAACAACCTCTCACTTTCTCTCCAATTTCTTCTCAATTTCTCACCAAAATCAAAACTTTACTCAATAATTTCTTCATTCTAACATTGCTATCAAATATTCCTCCATCAATTTCAACAGATTTGCTCTAAAAATCAAGAAGCCTCTTCATCTTCAAAACTTAGGGTTTCAATCAATTTGGGACTTTTTCTTCAAGGTTTTAATTACACTCCCAAGAGGTAAATTTCTTCACAATTCTATCTCAATTTAGTAATTATTTTCTGGAATCTGTGAATTGTGTGAAAAATTTAGATTTAAGTGAATTAATTTGGATAAGAGAGAAATTTTTTGGGAGTTTTCTAAATTTTTTGAAATAAATTATTGGGTGTGAATTATTTGAGTGAAAGAACTTTTTATGGCTACAAAAAGAAAGGCCGGTGAGGGTAGTCGTTCAAAAGGAAAGGGAAAAGTGGTTGAAGAATGAAATTATGACGTTTCTCGATTTGTTAGTTGGGAGGCACAAGAGCAATACGAGGGTGCCGCCAAAAGAAATAAGGAGTTTGTCAATGAGAGAGGTATGGACTTTGGTCAGTAGGCGTAATGAAAATTTTCGATAAAATTGAGGCGTTAGGATGGAGAAAATTTGTGTACACTCGAAAAGCGGGTGTAAGTTCGTTGGTCCGAAAATTCTATGTGAATGTCCCGGAAGCTCGGGATGGAATGGTATGGATGAGAGATGTTGAGGTCCCTTTTAATAAGACAATTATAAACTCCTACTATGGGTTGAGGGATATCCAAGATAGCCGGTATGAAACCTACCTAAAACAGGCTGATTACGATGAGATCATAAACACCTCATCGACGGTTATGCAGAGTGGGAGTATAAGGGAGACATGGTCAATATTTTTCAAGTTAAGCACCTTAGGACCCATTTAACGTATCTGGCAGTACTTTGTGTATTATAGGTTAATGCCTACCCGGCATTACAGTACTGTCGATAGAGAGCGGACAATTCTGCAATTTGCCATAGAAATCGAGCGTTCAATAGATGTGGGAATGGTAATCCAACAACGGGTTGTGTACTCAGCTGAGTATCACAACATAAGTTATTTCTTTCCCCAATTGATCACCGCCCTGTGTCTCAAACATGGAGTCCGATATGACATGGGCGAGGTTTTATTACAACCAAATGAAACATTAACCTTTGCTTACATGCAACACCTGACTAGCGAGACAATGTAGTAGAAAAGGTGAGGGTACCTCTTCCAAGAACACTACCACAAGAGTAGAGTAGACCTCACCCAGTTCGGCCCAGTTCTGCAGTATCTGGGACACGACTTTGTTTTCAGACAATCGACGGACCAACCCGAAAATAAAAATGAGCAACCTGATGATATGGAGGACTAAGCCTCCCAATTTTATTTTCTTTCTTTTATTTTCATTTTCTAGCTTAATTTTCTTTTTCTTTCATTTTTATTTATTTATTTCATTTCATTTCATTTTGTTTATTTTATTTTATTTTATGTCAGAATGTTTAAGGATTCTAATTAACTATAATGTTTTTGTTTTCATTTGCATTTAGTTAATATTTAAATTTGGCTTTGAGTTGTGATGCACATATTTAGAGATTTCTTGCATATTTCTTGCGTACTAAATGCCACATGATGAGGAGAGCAAGGAATAATGAAACGGAGCGTAAGTGTAATGTACACAATTTCATCCGAAAAGAGGTAACTTCTCTCACTTCTTTACTTAATTTTTTTTGTTTTTTTTTTTAACATTAAGGACAATATAGAAATTAGGTTGGGGGTGAGAAAAATATTTCATGAGCATGAATTTAAACCAAATTTTTAATTTTAACTTTTTGTAAATTTTTCATTTGAGTTTTGTTAGGATAGTATCGAGTTCACTTGAGTTGATCTGGAAGTCTATGATATTAACATGATTGTAATGACAGTAATATATGAAAAAAATTAAATTTTCACCTAAGTAAAGAGGCACAAAAATGTTAGAGTCATCTAGTTTGAAGATTTTGTGGTTTATGTGAAAGTTTGTATGGTTAATATGACTATGTTGAATTTTGTAAAAAAATTGGGCATACTAAGGAAACATGTTGGAAAATATATGAAAAATTGACAGACTAGAAACCAAAACAAAAATACAAAGAACAAGGATACCAGGTTTCTACTGATTCAAATATGACAACTTTTAATCCTGAACAAAGAGAACTCCAACGGATGTTTTCGCAACTCCAAATGACTGGTCAGTCCTCTTATGTTCTTTCCGACTCATAAAGGTATTTTTTCGACCGCTCTCCTTACAAAATCAAATATTTCTTAGATTGTTGACTCTGGTGCGTCATATCACATGACTGACAACCATCAACTTTTTTCATCATATACGCCATGTGCTGGAAATTTAAAAGTCAAAATTGCCGATGGTACCCTTTTCTCCAATTGCCGGAAAAAGGAGTATTAAAATCTGACTCTATCACTCTTGATTCAATCTTACATGTCCCTAAATTGTTTTGTAATTTGTTATCTATTAGTAAATTAACAGCCCATACAAACTGTTCGGCTAATTTTACTTCTTTATCTTGTGTCTTTCAGAGCCTATCATCGGAGAAGATAATTGACAATGCTAGAGAAAATAAAGGACTTTACTACTTTGAGATGGCCATTGTGAGTTATCAGTATCAAATTGTAAATTGCAATTATACTTTTCTCCCTAGGAATAATAATTCTCTGTTATGGCACTTTAGAATGGATCACCCAAATTTTCAATATTTGAAACAGTTGTTTCTTTCAATTATTCAAAATAAAGTATTATCCAATTTGCAATGTGAAATATACGAACTTGCTAAACATCGTCGTACGTCTTTTTCGAAACCAAAATACTCGTCATCTAAACCATTCACACTCATCCACAGTGACTTATGGGGACCATCACGATCTCCGAATCGCACTCATACAAAATATTTTATCACCTTTATTGATAACCACACTCGTGTATGCTGGGTATATCTTTTAAAAGATAAAATCGAGGTTCAATCCATATTTGTTAATTTTCACTCTATGATTCATACCCAATTTTTTAAAAATTATCTTCAAACCTATGGCATTATTCACTAAACATCATGTGTCTATACTCCCCAACAAAATGGGGTTGCTGAATGAAAAAATCGACACTTACTAGAAGTAGCCCATACACTCATGTTCACTACTAATATGCCTAAATTTTTTTGGAAAGATACAGTTCTTACATCTGCCTTCCTCATTAACAGAATGCCAAGTCGAGTTCTCTCCTTTGAGTCACCATTACCGAAACTAAAGACTTGTTTCCAACCTCCCGTCTTATTTCTGATCTTCCACTTAAAATATTTAGATGTACAACCTATGTCCACATTCACCCTCACAATCGTAGTAAGTTGGACCCAAGAACTTGTAAATGTGTATTTATCTATTCTCCTATTAAAAAAGGTTACAAATGCTATGATCCATCTAGCAAAAATATTTTTACAAGTCATGATGTCACCTTTTTTGAAACTACACCATACTATCCTTCCACGCCTTCTCTTCAGGGGGAGAATGTACATCTTGAAGAGAAGTTTTGCTCATTCGATCTTGCTCTTTCAAATGATATCTCTAGCCAACTTGATATTTTTCGTCTTGAACCTGAACTTGTCACCCCACTTCATTCTAAAGAACCAGTTACATATGAACATTTAGACCGAGGGGGGACATGAATTATAGGTTAGCAAGGAGATACTGGTGTACTCAAAAAAGCCAAAATCAAAATACAAAAGGAGATTCACTCTCGACACACTGCGAGAGTCCGATCTGGTGAATGATCTAGACTTTCGTGAGCCCTCCTTCAATACAGGTACTTCTCACTCTATTGATGATTTACTTATTGCTCTTAAAAAAACAAGACAATTTTGTATTTTTCATCTTATATCTAAGTGTGTCATACAATAATTTGTCTCTCAAATTTCATGTTTTTACTACTAACCTTGACAGAATCATAATCCCAAAAGGATATCGATGAAGCTTGAAAAATTTTCTAAGTGAAGAGAGGCAGTGATGCAAGAAATACGAGCCTTAGAAAAAATATAACTTGAGATGTAGTAGATTTGCCAAAAGAAAAGAAGTCAGTTGGGTGCAAATGGGTATTTATTGTAAAGTATAAAGTTGATGAAACTGTTGAAAGATACAAAGCCCGTCTAGTTGCAAAAGAATTCACTCAAACCTATGAGATTGATTACACCGAGACATTCGATCCAGTTGCTAAGTTAAATACTATCCGAGTATTATTATCATTAGCAGTAAATATGGAATGGACACTCTAACAATTAGATATAAAAAATGCATTTCTCAACAGTGTATTAGAAGAAGAAATTTTCATGACATTACCACCAGGTTTCTGTGATAACAATAAACAAAACAGGCATGCAAATTAAACAAGTCTCTCTATGAACTCAAACAATCCCCTTAAGTATGGTTCGACAGATTTGCAAAGGTAATAAAAGGTCAAGGATATTAGCAGGGTCAGTCAAACCATACAATGTTTTTCAAACATTCCCAGAACGGATTAAAAACAATTATGATAGTATATGTGAATGATATTATACTCACAGGAGACGATGTGATTGAAATCGACAAGCTCAAAAATGTCCTTGCTATCGAGTTTCAAGTTAGAAAATTGGGACAAATGCGATATTTCTTAAGAATGAAAATTCGCAAGATCAAAAGAAGGTATAAGTGTGTCTTAACGAAAGTATGTCCTTGACCTTTTAAAAGGAGCTGGTTTGCTCGAAAGCAAACCATGCGACACTCCTATTAAAACAGGAAAGAAAGCAGAATGAAATGAAACTCTAGTAGAAAAGAAAAGGTACCAGAGGTTGGTAGGGAGGCTCATTTATTTAGCCCACACGAGGCCTGATATCGCCTTTGTTGTGAGTGTAGTAAGCCAACATATGCACTCTCCAAATGAAAGCCATCTAGAAGCGGGATACAGAATTCTCATGTACCTCAAGGGCTCCTCTAAAAAATGACTTTTTTTCAAGAAGACTGAACAGAGGAAAATTGAAGTATTCTCTAATGCCGATTGGGCTAGCTCCATTAAAGACAGAAGGTCCACCACTAGATATTGTACCTTTGTTTATGAAAGCCTAGTTACTTGGAGAAGTAAAAAGCAAAATATAGTAGCAAGGAGTAGTGCTGATGCAAAATTTAGAGCAGTTGCTCAAGGAATTTGTGAAGGACTGTGGTTAAAGAAACTGTTAGAAGAACTAGAGGTAAACACAAAGACACCACTTAAACTTTATTACGACAACAAGACTGCCATCAATATTTCTCTTAATTCTGTTCAACGTGATCAAACCAAACATGTCGAAGTGGATAGATATTTCATAAAAGAGAGTTGAAATTGGAACAATATGTATCAGATACATTCTTACACAAGAACATACTGCAGACATTTTTATCAAAGGGTTTCCACGTCAAAATTTCAAGGATTTCATAAACAAGTTGGCCATGATTAACATCTATGAATCAACTTGAAGGAAAGTGTCGAAATTCCAAGATATTTGGGTTGTTTTAGAATAATTCAAATGTCACTTAGAATATTTTATCAGTTTAAGATTTTTTCTTTGTAAATATTATTGTTAGATTTATGTTTTATTTTCTGATTTTATTTTTTATTCTGTAATTTATTCTATATAAACTCTAGACGTGTAACATCATTTAATACAGAAAATTAATAAAACAAATAGTTTTATTATTATTAATTCCTTTATTCTTCAATCAAGAAGTAGAATGACAAAAGAGTCCAGTGAGGTGCATATAATTATGAAACCATGAAAGTTCTATTTGCCTCAGATTTCAATTGTTATACTTGAATAGCACAAAAAGTCAAACACAGAACAGTGGCAAATCCAGGAGGGGTACCATTTGAGTATAAATATGTTTAGATTATTTCAATATTCTTGGTTTTTACGTAAAAAAAAAAAAAGTTAATGTATATCTCATTTGAGTATAAATATGTTAAATTGAGTTTGTAGTGTTTTTTTTTTAGTGTTAAAGCTTAAAATGAAAATCCAGAGCAAGCACAGGCCATTTCATACATGCTAGTCATCTACAATTTCACGAATATTACACCTAAAATTTTTGCTATCAAGAGGTGTAGATCTACCAATGACACAAAGCATATATCACACCCTAAATTTATGGTTAGTTTCATCCAGCTTTATCAATTATTTAGGAAATAGCCTACCGTCTTAGCTTATGTTATCAAGTGTTTGAGATCAAAATAAGATCATGCTCGAACAAAAATATTGGAAACATCGATTGCAATGCACTTGAGAAAGGGTGCATGAAACATTCACATGCTTCAAAAGTACAACTTCAACCTTTCTCGCAAAAACTTATATATGCATTCATCTTCTAGGAACAATTATTTTCACATACTAGAAGCTATTTTCATCTTGTTGAGCTGACATAAAATCGAACTTAAAAAAATACATTAAGATATGGAAATGGAGTTTTAAGACTAAAATCCTATCACCTGTAAACGCTTTCCAATTGCAATAAATGGTTGCACATCTCCTCGTGTTCCAACAATAAGCATCACTACCTGCAACGGTGGAATATATTGACGATCTGCTCCATCAGGAGACTCGTCATCTAAAACTCCAGTATGAGTATGTTTGAATCCAGTCCTAAGAGAAGGTGTTTCAACGTCTACTGGAACTTCAAATTCTACGGTTCCATCATCTTTTACCGTAGCTATTCTCTTCAACAATTTAAGCTGCACATATTTGCAAGCTCGTAAGTCTAGCAGTAAGTACCTGCCCCACACTTGATTCATGTTTCAAGAAAATATCATAGGATAAAATTTCTATAAGCTGCCATAAATCATGCAATGTAACATCACTGAACATTAATTTAATAGTTCAAATGCTAAGACTAGAGAGGACCATACATCACCGTACTCTACCAACATTAACCAATTGTCTTTAGCATTTTAAATCATCCAGCGTAAGCATACAGATAAATCGGAATGTATGCTATGCCCATACGCTAAAACATACTACTCAATTCAAATTAACTGTGTGTTGGGATGATCCAATTTTAGACAGAGAAACAAGAAAGAAGTAATAAATGTGTGTAATGATGTATACTTGATAACATTAATGTTACGAATACCCGTGTCATCATAGGGTCTAAATAAGCATGAGTCAGATGAAGGGTAAAGTATAGAGTTCTAACACTTAGTCTATCATAAAATCAGATCTACTAGTCGAGCTTTAATGCTGATCGGTCTTGAAAGTGAGAAATCGGCTTCGTTCTTCAATACTCAAGTAGATTACACTTCAGACCTTAAGTGCTAGGCTGTACGTTGGGACAGGTCGTACTTCATGCGCAAACTCTGTGATTAGAATAGGCTTTTATGTTCCTTCACTTAATTGACAAAATTGATATTTATGCTAACTGAAATTTTACAAGTTACAGTATTATATGTGTGTACAAGTTAAGGACGACAGTCTGAGTTTAGTGAGGCACCATGAACAGAAGCTACTGCAGAAAACTCTACTAGACAATATAACAGACTAAAAGGCTTGGAAATTTGAAATGATACTAGAAAATAAGGAATACTATCCTCTCTGATGAATTATACCTTCTGCTGAACCGAAATTTTTTCATCAAATATTTTTTCCGCTTCATCAGAGCAAATGCTATAAATTTTCTGCTTCTCAGTCTTTGATCTATCCAAACTAATCTGACTTGAAGCAGGTTCCAGTTTGTGAGCCCTTGATATCTCCCTTGGCATTGAGCTAAGCTTAACAGTATTCCTGCCTGAAATTCCTGGATTATGAAAAAAATTCAAATATGTCATGAATTTAAAACCAAAACACAGAAAATTTATAAATATTACGAGGTACTGATTCTTTAGTACGTTATATAGAAAGCCAAAAATTATTTATCGAAAAACACTACTTGGTGAAAAATCCGAATATAGCTGGAGGAAGGAATATTATGTTGCAAACGTCTAATTATCTCCCACAACTAACTAGCACAGAAAGTAAGAGTTAGCTTAATAAGAGGTCTCCAGTCTCCTAACTTCAAGTTATGCTAGTACATGACATATAAACCGTACACAATTTCCTGATTTGTTTGCAATTTCTCAGAAATAAAACAAGAGTTCAAACTAAAGGGGGAAAGGCACAGACCAGAAGAGTCATTGTCACCATTTTTCACCGAAACATCACTACTCCCAACCTCTCTGTTTTCCACTTCTTTTTCGTCTCCAACACTGCCGCCGAAAATCTCTTGCACTATTCTCACAGGAACTTCAGTAGAAAGATCAGAAGTGTTAGAACGATTTTCAAGCGGTTCATTCATATCTTCCGCCGATCGTGACGAGCTGTAGTAACGGCCAGCCTGAATTTGGTCCTGATCCAGACAGGAGGAAGCTTCTGGATTGGAAGTGGAGAGAGTTAAGTGTGCGAAGAGCGAGTACGTGTTTGGATTCCGAGAAAATTTGAAGACTGATTAAGGAGGAGGAAGAATAAAGATGAAAAAGGCATGTTCGACGAGGTGGGTAACGGGGTCGTAGTGCCACTTCATTAAGTTCCGGACACGTGCACAGCTGTATGCGTGAACTGTATTTTCTGTGTACCGAGCTGTTTACTTCGAATAATTTAGAAGAGATAATTGAAGAGGGCCGAGGGTTATCTTTCTCTTCTTACAAATTCCAACCATCCAAAAAGAAATGAAGAATATTCTTCTTCCAGACAATTAAAAACAAAATAATTTGACTCTTTGGGGCTGCAACTTTTTTACTTTTACGTAAGTGTTGAAAGTGTTTTTTTTTTTTTTTTTTAATAAACAGGAATTTTTAAAAAAATTAAGCAACTGTCATGGTTTCAACGTTAAATTGAATTTCTTTTCAAAATGTAATTCTTCCTTAAAAAAACATCATTTTATCCTTGTAATATTCATGTAAGTGTTTTTAAGATTAAATTGATTTTGACATGGCTCCAGAATGAGTGGGTGTAATCCGGTTGAACTATTAAGAATTTGATATGTTTAACTCTAATTTGATCCAAATTTATTTAATAAATAGGTGATAATAAAACTTTTAATCTCAAACTCAATTAAAACTTATTAGTATTAACATTTATTTTTAACAAATCAATGTAATTATAATTTAATCTCATATGAATAGATTGTAATAATTATATTTTTCTTTTTTTATCAACTTTTAATTAATTATAAATTTCAAAATATGCTTATCAGTTATAGATATACAATTAAATATAAAGATATGAATGGCGCTTGCAATCCTACACTTAGCTTATGGGCATGGAACAAATTAGTCAGTTCTCAGCTTGTGTCATATAGTTTTTCTTTGAGTCATAATTTTACCATTCACTATAATTATGAGAAAATGAAATGAACAAATTTCGAGTACCAATTTGTTAAAATAAAAAACATAATTTCTAATTAAAAATAATTCTCTCTATATGCTCTTTCATTTCTCAATTCTAAAATAGTTCAAATAATTTATTTTATTTTTTACTAGACATGATCTTCATTTTCAAAAGGTCTTATTTGATTAAATATTTTTTATTATCTTATTGTTTTCATTACTTTGAATAAATATTTATTCACCGATATCTTATTTTAAGGTTTTTTTTTATTTTTATATTATTTTTTGATGATTTATTTTAAGTTTATGCTTATTTTGCTTGTTAAAAGTGTAAAGATCTTCGTATAAATTTATTATATTCAGCATCTTAAATGTTATAATATAGTATTAAGATTAAAATAATTTTGAAGGACATTCAATATATTAATTAAAACAATTACACTTAGGTCAAGAATTTATTGCAAACAAATAATGAAAATTCAAGTTTTTTTTTTTCATTTACCAACAAATATATTTAGTTTTGTTCAAATTTATTTATTAATGTATTTAGATAAAAGAATTTTGATATAAATTGTTTATTTGATTTGAAATTAAATTTTATCTATTAAAATATTAAAAAATAAAACAGTAAATCCGAAATTTTTAACTCAAAATTCCATAATGTAGTCAAATGTCCATAAACAACTGTCGCACCATGCTTTTACCAATATCCATCCACGTTTGAATCCAAAAAAATTCATTGCAATATAATTTATTCCCATTATTATCATTCCACTAAAATCAAGTCTATTGGAGTTCTATAACGCTCACAATTGTGATTTGAACTTTCAATTAATTTATTTTTTTCACTACCACCTCTTCTCTAAAAAAAAAAAAAAAAAGGTGGTGGTTGGTTTTATAGTTTGAAAGTTGTTCATTGTGTATGTGTGATATAAATCAAGGAATATATCAGTCGCACGTGTTATAATAATATTGAGTTTGAATTACTCTCACAAAAAAACATGAGTTTTAGAAAAAATGGCCTAGGAGTTGTGATCATCATATCATTCTTCATTGATAAATTTCATGGATAATTTTGCAAAGAGCAAATGTTGTTGTTGCAAACTTGCAATAATTTTACATAGTGATGATGAGGATGCAGAGTTGAATGTTGATTCCTTATGAAGATAATTTTTTTTAGGAATTGGTATTTCAATTTTGTACGTTATTTTTTCATAATTATGGTGTAAGGTTTATTTTGTATTGACAATTTTCGTGGACAAAATGTTTGATTGTAATCTAGAATAGGAATTCACCGATTAATCAGACGATACATGGTGATGGAGTCATTAAGCTTGGAACGCTCATATGACAGGTATAATATTATATCATGCATACATCTTCACACAATTAAGCACGACACTTAGTATGGATCGTAACGAAAAATGTAATTGTCACATGTTGGTCGATCGATCGAGAGTATTGATCGATCGATCGAGTGGTCGATCGATCGAGACTGAGACAACTTCGATCTAGGTGCTCTCTGTTTGGACTGGATCGATCGAGCAATTGGATCGATCGATCGAACCCTTTTCGATCGATCGAGTATAGAACAACTTCGATCCAGGTTCTCTCTGTTTGAGTTAGATCGATCGAGTTTTGTGTATCGATCGATCGAGACCTTCTCGATCGATCGAGACGGCCTGTCGATCGATCGAGCCAGTATTATATTCCTACTCAAACTCTTTTTGTGTATTCGACCCATGTGTTACTTTTATCAATTTGACTCATTTAATGAGAAAGCAAAATTCTAGTATGAGTAGAAGTGTTAAGAAAGTAGAATCCTTGTGTGAATAAAAGTGTTGTGAAAATAGAGTCCTTATTTGCGTAGGATTGTTTTAATTGTGGAATCCTTGTATGAGTAGAATCCTTGTGTGAATAAAAGTGTTTTGGAAATAGAGTCCTTATTTGCGTAGGATTATTTTAATTGTGGAATCCTTGTATGAGTAGAATTCTTGTGAGAAATAAATGCTGATGTGAATAGAATCATTGTATGAGAAGAATTCTTTTGAGAACTAAATCCTGATATGAGTAGAGTTATAGTGAATTGCAAATCCTATTTGAGCTAGGATTGGACTCTATATAAGTGAAGGGATGTTTGTGCATAATTAATCAACTTGAGCATTTAGAATTATACAGCACTAATACTTTCTAGCATCTGAATTGTGCTTATTCTCTTCATCTATTGTTCTTAGGCTTTTTCATGTTTTATTCATATGCCTAATTGATTTGCATGATATTGAGCTTAATATTGAATGTTCTAGAGTTTGCTAGCTGATCCTGTTTTTACATCGCATGTTATTGAATCTGCTAGTTAGGATTGTTTATTGTTTGAATCCGCTCTAGGACACACATTGCACTTGTGTTTTTGTGCTAACGTTACAGGTGACAGGTTCGGTATTTCGTGTGACTCGAAATTACCGAAGGTGACGGGTTCGGTTGATCTTGTGTGACTCAAATAGATCGGAACGTTGGTCCGGATCCAGACATCTAACTATTGGAGGCTGTGAAAGGAGCAAGCGGCTCGTAAGTAAATTACAGAAAGGGGGATCTATCTGCGACGGGTAGTTTCTGGACTCTATGGTTGTAATTGAACATTATTTTCATAGTGGATAGTTAGGTGGTCCGGTGGACCGGTGGTTTTCCTCTTAGGTCATTGTTGTGGCCTAGGTTG
This sequence comes from Elaeagnus macrophylla, assembly GCA_029378325.1. NCBI lineage: Eukaryota > Viridiplantae > Streptophyta > Magnoliopsida > Rosales > Elaeagnaceae > Elaeagnus > Elaeagnus macrophylla. The sequence goes on along the minus strand of CM055653.1, from coordinate 17,531,890 downwards.
TTTCCACCTAAAAATATCGTGTGTCGTTTTATTATTCCGCATTTATCTTTACACGCGATTGCATGTCTGGCCGTTGTGATTAGATTATATAATATTTGTTGAAAATTGAAAATAACCTATTCACCCCCCTCTAGGCTTATTAGATCCGTAATTAAAAACTTTTTCAATTGTAAGGTTTATTTTGTATTGACAATTTTCGTGGACAAAATGTTTGATTGTAATCTAGAATAGGAATTCACCGATTAATCAGACGATACATGGTGATGGAGTCATCAAGCTTGGAACGCTCATATGACAGGTATAATATTATATCATGCATACATCTTCACACAATTAAGCACGACACTTAGTATGGATCGTAACGAAAAATGTAATTGTGCACATGTTGGTCGATCGATCGAGAGTATTGATCGATCGATCGAGTGGTCGATCGATCGAGACTGAGACAACTTCGATCTAGGTGCTCTCTGTTTGGACTGGATCGATCGAGCAATTGGATCGATCGATCGAACCATTTTCGATCGATCGAGTATAGAACAACTTCGATCCAGGTTCTCTCTGTTTGAGTTAGATCGATCGAGTTTTGTGTATCGATCGATCGAGACCTTCTCGATCGATCGAGACGGCCTGTCGATCGATCGAGCCAGTATTATATTCCTACTCAAACTCTTTTTGTGTATTCGACCCATGTGTTACTTTTATCAATTTGACTCATTTAATGAGAAAGCAAAATTCTAGTATGAGTAGAAGTGTTAAGAAAGTAGAATCCTTGTGTGAATAAAAGTGTTGTGGAAATAGAGTCCTTATTTGCGTAGGATTGTTTTAATTGTGGAATCCTTGTATGAGTAGAATCCTTGTGTGAATAAAAGTGTTTTGAAAATAGAGTCCTTATTTGCGTAGGATTATTTTAATTGTGGAATCCTTGTATGAGTAGAATTCTTGTGACAAATAAATGCTGATGTGAATAGAATCATTGTATGAGAAGAATTCTTTTGAGAACTAAATCCTGATATAAGTAGAGTTATAGTGAATTGCAAATTCTAATTGAGCTAGGATTGGACTCTATATAAGTGAAGGGATGTTTGTGCATAACAATCAACTTGAGCATTTAGAATCATATAGCACTAATACTTTCTAGCATCTGAATTGTGCTTATTCTCTTCATCTATTGTTCTTAGGCTTTCTCATGTTATATTCATATGCCTAATTGATTTGCATGATATTGAGCTTAATTGAATGTTCTAGGGTTTGCTAGCTGATATTGTTTTTACATCGCATGTTAGTATATTTGCTAGTTAGGATTATTCATTGTTTGAATCTGCTCTAGGACACGCATTGCACTTGTGTTATTGTGCTAACGTTACAGGTGACGGCTTCAGTATTTCGTGTGACTCGAAATTACTGAAGGTGACGGGTTCGGTTGATCTTGTGTGACTCAAGTAGATCGGAACGTTGGTCCGGATCCAGACATCTAACTATTGGAGGCTGTGAAAGGAGCAAGCGGCTCGTAAGTAAATTACAGAAAGGGGGATCTATCTGCGATGGGTAGTTCTGGACTCTATGGTTGTAATTGAACATTATTTTCATAGTGGATAGTTAGGTGGTCCGGTGGACCGGTGGTTTTCCTCTTAGGTCATTGTTGTGGCCTAGGTTGTTTCCACCTAAAAATATCGTGTGTTGTTTTATTATTCCGCATTTATCTTTACACGCGATTGCATGTCTGGCCGTTGTGATTAGATTATATAATATTTGTTGAAAATTGAAAATAACCTATTCACCCCCCTCTAGGCTTATTAGATCTGTAATTAAAAACTTTTTCATTTGGTATCAGAGCGGGTCACTAGATATACTTAGTGTTTGCCTAGGACCTTATTATGGATCATATGAGAGAGGGTTTTTCTACAACCCGTGCACCTTATTTTGATGGGTCTAACTACCCATATTGGAAAGCTCGTATGAGAGCCTTTTTACGTTCCTTAGATGAAAGTGTTTGGAACTCTGTGCTTTATGGTTGGGAACCACCTACGGTTACCAAGGATAATGTTGTCACACTTAAACCTAGGATTGATTGGACTCCCCAAGATAGAATTGGTAGTGGCTGGAACCAAAAGGGGATTAATGCTATTTTTAGTGCTGTGTCGCCGGATGAATTCCGACGTATCTCTAATGTTGAAACTGCTAAGGCTGCTTGGGACACTTTAGAGGTTGTCCATGAGGGCACGTCCCAAGTTAAACGAACAAAACTTCGCATGTTAGCTACTAAGTTTGAAAATCTTAGAATGAAGGAGGATGAAACGTTTTCTGAGTTTTATGCTGATTTATGTGATATTGCTAACTCTTCTTCAAATCTTGGAGATAAAATTGATGAACGCAGGTTGGTTCGAAAAGTCTTATGCTCATTACCAGAACGCTTTGAAGCAAAGGTTACAGCGATAGAGGAAAGCAAAGACATTGACACCATGAAGATTGAAGAACTAGTTGGGTCAATTCAAACATTTGAGATGAACTTTCCAGCACCCAAAAAGAACATTGGAATTGCTCTCAAAACCACCAATGCTGACGATGGTGATAGTGATGATGAAGAGCTACTCACACTTGCTAGAAAACTCAAGAGAATGTTCAACAGAAAAGATCGTAAGGGAAGAGAACTCACCCCAATGAGTTCAGAAAGTAAGAAATCTAAACCCACTGGACCTAAATGTTTTGAATGCAATGGTTTTGGACACTATGCAGCAGATTGTGCCAACAAGAAGAAGAAAACAGGAAAAGCTTTCAATGCTACCCTTAGTGACACAGAAAGTGATGAAGATCAAGCTAGTAGGTCAGAAAAAGCTAACACCAACTACGTAGCTTTTACGTCAACTGTTGGTGGATACTCCAGTGAGTCAGACTTTGACTCAGATGAAGAGGGAAGTAAACGTATCCTTGATAAATTTAATGCAAACAGTTTTGAGGAGTTATTTATTGATTTAATTAAATGCAAGAAAGAAAAAGATAAACTACTCATAACTGTAACAAAGCTGAATGAACAGATCAATTTGCAAGACCTTAATTTATCAGTTTTAGAAAAAGAAAAAGTTGAACTGTCTGAGCATTTTGACAAGTTAAGTTTAAGTCTTGCAGGTATTGAACAGGAAAATTCAAAGCTTGTGCAGGAATTGGAGCAATCAAAGGAAACTGTCAAAAGATTAACAATTGGAGCTGAACGACTAGACAAGATGTTGAGCATTGGTAAGCCTTTCGGTGATACAAGTGGACTTGGATTTTCAGAAGAAAACTGTACACCTTCCACTTCAAAAACTACATTTGTAAGGTCTTCTAACTTTATCTCTACTGCTACAAATTCTGCACAAACACTCACTAAAACTGTAGAAGCTAAAACTGTTAAGTTTGTGCCTGTTTGTCATCATTGTGGTAGAAAAGGCCATATTCGACCTAACTGTAGATTTTTGATGAATGCTTTTCGATTTAATGATCATCTTCATGCTTATAGGTATAGAACTCATAATTATCATCATACCATGCCTATGTTGAATTTGAATAGGAAATATGAGCCTAAGAGTATGCCTTTAAAATCTAATGCAATTAAGTCTCAACCCAAAAACATAGAGAAATCAAAATTCATGAAAATTTGGGTTAGGAAAGATTGCATGTTTCCTATCAATTGATCACTATTGCTAGACCACCTAGGTACTTTTGTTTGAGTGCTTAAATGACCCTAGGTGAGTATTTTCATATGTTTATTTCGTTTTTGTTGTTAGAATTTTTTTTGGATTTAAAAAAAAAAAAAAAAAAAAAAAGGTCTACAAGGTATTGGATTCAAATGATGCTTATACTTATACAACCTTATCTTTTGTGGCTTATTTTGATTCTCATTGTATATTCTATGCTACAACTCAAAATTCTGCACATATTTGCATTTTTCTCATATGATGACACTATTGACTGAACTTATGCACACACCCACTGAACACTCATGTATGTCATCTATGAAGTTTATGATTAATTTTGAAAGACTCTAAGACTTGAGCTAATCTTAATTGCGAAATCATATTGAGCCCTATTTCTTATTTTTTAAATATTTCATCTTAGGGAGATAACTAGTATTGAGAGGGCTACCTACTATGATGTGTGAAGCTACCACAGTGAGCGGAGAGGGCTACCTCATAACTAGTGTGAAAGTCATCATACTAGATTTATGGCTCGTGCATGCTTATAAAAAAATTAGATAAAATAAAGATTTTATTAAGAAATTCTATTTGGCATGTACAAAAAGAAAGAGCAAAAAGGTTTAAAAAAAAAAATTAATAAGAATTCTCCTTGTACATAGACATATTTTATTATGTAAGAATGAAGACTCAATTATAATTTAGCATGATAGATGAATTTATTTTCTTTTGAGTCTCTTAAAATTGGTCATAAATGAAATTATTGAAATACAAGTGGAGTTCACAATTGTATACTACCTTAAGTGAATGTCAATATGCCATTATATGTGTTAGTGTGCTTATGTGACCTATTTATTTTGCTAATACAATGAATAATCAAAATTTAAGCAAAAATAATTTTTTCAATTGGTTGTATGCTTATTCGTGTTAAATGAGTTCATTACTTTGTGTGGTAAATAAAAAAAAAAAAAAAAAAAAAAAATTTCTTTTGAATTTGTTTTTCGTCTAGAGAGTCATAGAACTTAGGGGGAGTCATTGCATACATATTTCATTATTCTTCTTTTGACTTATGCAATTCCTCCTACATGCTTTGGACATATACATGTGTGCTCTTATGCATTTTTAGCCCACCTTGTTGAGAGTGACCCTTATCATCTTTAGTGTTTCATGATTTGTCAATTTCGTATGCCAAAAAGGGGGAGAAAGGTTCATGTTGCTATGAGATTAGATTTAGAGGGAGATGTTGCATTTATTAGTTGTGGGGGAGAAAGATTCATGTTGCACATACACTATATTTCATTCGCACCTTTATGTACACTGAACTAATAAGCAATGAGGCTTTCAAGCCAAAATTGTGTGCTATTTGTTTGTCTAATTTCAGTGGACCGAGCGTATCAAGTATCAAGCGAAGATGGTCCACCAGATCATAGACAGTCCACTATGTAATTGATGTAATGATATTTTAACCATGAGCGTTATGTAGTGAGAGAGTGGTTTTGTCACACGAAAATGCCAAAGGGGGAGATTGTAAGGTTTATTTTGTATTGACAATTTTCGTGGACAAAATGTTTGATTGTAATCTAGAATAGGAATTCACCGATTAATCAGACGATACATGGTGATGGAGTCATCAAGCTTGGAACGCTCATATGACAGGTATAATATTATATCATGCATACATCTTCACACAATTAAGCACGACACTTAGTATGGATCGTAACGAAAAATGTAATTGTGCACATGTTGGTCGATCGATCGAGAGTATTGATCGATCGATCGAGTGGTCGATCGATCGAGACTGAGACAACTTCGATCTAGGTGCTCTCTGTTTGGACTGGATCGATCGAGCAATTGGATCGATCGATCGAACCATTTTCGATCGATCGAGTATAGAACAACTTCGATCCAGGTTCTCTCTGTTTGAGTTAGATCGATCGAGTTTTGTGTATCGATCGATCGAGACCTTCTCGATTGATCGAGACGGCCTGTCGATCGATCGAGCCAGTATTATATTCCTACTCAAACTCTTTTTGTGTATTCGACCCATGTGTTACTTTTATCAATTTGACTCATTTAATGAGAAAGCAAAATTCTAGTATGAGTAGAAGTGTTAAGAAAGTAGAATCCTTGTGTGAATAAAAGTGTTGTGGAAATAGAGTCCTTATTTGCGTAGGATTGTTTTAATTGTGGAATCCTTGTATGAGTAGAATCCTTGTGTGAATAAAAGTGTTTTGAAAATAGAGTCCTTATTTGCGTAGGATTATTTTAATTGTGGAATCCTTGTATGAGTAGAATTCTTGTGACAAATAAATGCTGATGTGAATAGAATCATTGTATGAGAAGAATTCTTTTGAGAACTAAATCCTGATATAAGTAGAGTTATAGTGAATTGCAAATTCTAATTGAGCTAGGATTGGACTCTATATAAGTGAAGGGATGTTTGTGCATAACAATCAACTTGAGCATTTAGAATCATATAGCACTAATACTTTCTAGCATCTGAATTGTGCTTATTCTCTTCATCTATTGTTCTTAGGCTTTCTCATGTTATATTCATATGCCTAATTGATTTGCATGATATTGAGCTTAATTGAATGTTCTAGGGTTTGCTAGCTGATATTGTTTTTACATCGCATGTTAGTATATTTGCTAGTTAGGATTATTCATTGTTTGAATCTGCTCTAGGACACGCATTGCACTTGTGTTATTGTGCTAACGTTACAGGTGACGGCTTCAGTATTTCGTGTGACTCGAAATTACTGAAGGTGACGGGTTCGGTTGATCTTGTGTGACTCAAGTAGATCGGAACGTTGGTCCGGATCCAGACATCTAACTATTGGAGGCTGTGAAAGGAGCAAGCGGCTCGTAAGTAAATTACAGAAAGGGGGATCTATCTGCGACGGGTAGTTCTGGACTCTATGGTTGTAATTGAACATTATTTTCATAGTGGATAGTTAGGTGGTCCGGTGGACCGGTGGTTTTCCTCTTAGGTCATTGTTGTGGCCTAGGTTGTTTCCACCTAAAAATATCGTGTGTTGTTTTATTATTCCGCATTTATCTTTACACGCGATTGCATGTCTGGCCGTTGTGATTAGATTATATAATATTTGTTGAAAATTGAAAATAAGAGTTCTATACCTATAGTCAAATAGACTTAGTAGGTTACTTTAATTTATAACATTAGTTTTCATTTTTTTACATTAAGGAAAATATGAGGTCACATATATACGTTTTTTTTCTTCTTTATTTTGTGAAATATTTTCAAATAACCCAATATATATATATATATATATATATATATATATATATATATTTTTTTTTTTTTTTTTTTTTTCAATGTTAAAACTTAAAATGCATTGTTTTGTCTTTTTATCATTTTTTTTAAATCTTATGTAATTCCCTTTGTGATATAAATTAGATATTTAAAACTATAGGATGATTATTTAAACTTTTATTTTAAGAGAATATAAGACACAATTTTTACCACCAATGAGTGATTAGTGAGTTATTTTCTACTAATAAAAAATAGTGAGGTATTTTTATGACTTGAGAATACGTAAGAAAACAGATTATAAAAATCTCTATATTTTTTTTAAAAACAATCAATAAGCACTGTATGAAAATATTTATAATTAATTTAAATTTTTATGTAAACAATTAACAAATACTAAATTAGCAATAAAACCTAAAAAATATAATATTGGACTCCATGGAAGAGGGAGTAAATATTCATTACAACATTAAAAATAATAATTGAAGGGAAAAATATTATTGGAATTCATTATGTGAGATTAATAATATATTTGATTCTACTAATTTTTAAATTTTACTTTAAAAATTTACTAATTTTAAAATTTAATATACTATTAGTCCATTCTCATTATTTCTGTTAATTTTTTAACATAAAGCACCTTCATTATATAAGGTACAATCATTGTCTTTTTAACTATCTAAATTAATTTCAACGATTGATAAACTTTTTGCTCCTGTTTTCGGAGAATGGATCATTTGTTTTGTTTTTCGTTTTTCGTTTTTTGTTTTTTTTTCCAGATTTAAGTTCCAAATTCATGTCAATTTTTTTTAGGAAAATTTTTAAAAAATTTTGAATTTTACTTCAAAATATCACGTTAAATAATTTAATATTTTAAATATAATAAAATAATAAATTTAATCATTTTATTTAAAATTAAAAAATATATTCAATATTTCATCCACACCCACACTTCCTACATCCCACCTGTTGAGATTCATTTTGAAATAGGAAAGTACTTAAAATGTTAATATGGTAAAGATCATTCTCAATATGGTGGAAATCATTGTATTTAATTATTATCCTTTTCTGTCGTTTTATTTCTATTATAAATTCATGTAATCTGTACAAAGCAAATCAAGTCAGTGAAATATTCAGAACAAAATATCACTTTCTTCTTTTCTACATGGTATCAGAGCCGATTAGGATTCTATGAATCGAAGAGAAAAAAAAAATTATAAACCAAACTGCAAAAAAAAAAAAAAAAAAAAAAAAAAAACATGCCACTCAAATACTGTCCACCACCCAAAATCCACCACCAAAACACCAAACTGATTTGTCCACCCAAAACCGCTACTCAAACACCGTCCACCATCCAAAATCCACCACCAAACACCAAAACAAATCCGTCAACAGATCCATTGCACCACCAAATCAGCGTCGCGCCACGCACAAAATCCACCAGACCGCATACCAGATCCACCCAATCAGCGTCGTGCCGCGCACCAGATCCACCAGACCGCATCCCAGATCCACCAAATCAGCGTCGCGCCACGCACCAGATCCACCAGACCGCATCCCAGATCCACCCAATCAGCGTTGCGCCGCGCCGCGTACCAAATCCACCAGACCGCATCCCAGATCCACCAGTCAGCTTCGCGCCCATCGCGCACCTCCCGCCGCGCCGTGCACAGCCCCTTCGTGGCCACTAACGCCCTATCCCAGCTCAGCCTCATCGTATTTTAATTCCTTTTTTTTGTTTTCTGTTTCTTTCTATTCCATATATATATATATCTATTTAAAAAAACAAAAAACAAAAAAAAAAAAAAAAGAAAAAAAAAGAAAAAAAAAAGGAAAAAAAAGGGGAGAAAAAAAAAAAAGGAGTGATTCCATTGAATCATCTGAAACCAAATCAATTTCTTTTTTTGTTCAGTCTGAAAGTCCCTTTAATGCTGACATTTTACTTACTGAAAAAAATTATAATGTGTGATCTCAATTAAAGGAGATGCATATTGTTGAACGAGAAAAGATTTCTTACATCAAAGGCACATTCTGTCGCGCCACCACAGACCCCCAAAACAGATCCGCCAAAACAAATCCCACAGACCAAAAAAAAAACAGATCCGCCAAAACAAATCCCACAGACCAAAAAAAAACAGATCCGCCAAAACAGATCCCACAGACCATCGCAGACCACAGACCAAAATAGATCCGCCAAAACAGATCCCACAGACTACCGCAGACTACAGACCAAAACAGATCCGCCAAAACAGATCCCACAGACCACCGCAGACACAGACCAAAACAGAAATCAGACCAAAATCACACCCACAAATCGCGCCACCCCTGAAAACCCAAAACCCACTTTTACAATAGCAAGCAAATTCACAAAGTCTATGAAAGAATTTGGCTATCAACAAAGCAATTCTCACCAAAGCATTTTCAAATTGAGTGTTCTTAAAGTTTTTAGACAAGTTGGGCATGTGTGACATGTATGCACCAACTTGAGGGGGAGTGTTGAGATTCATTTTGAAATAGGAAAGTACTTAAAATGTTAATATGGTAAAGATCATTCTCAATATGGTGGAAATCATTGTATTTAATTATTATCCTTTTCTGTCGTTTTATTTCTATTATAAATTCATGTAATCTGTACAAAGCAAATCAAGTCAGTGAAATATTCAGAACGAAATATCACTTTCTTCTTTTCTACACCACCTTCTTAAAAAAACACTTTTTAAAAAAAAATTCATACATCTCACATCTTTTTTCTCACTTACCTCCACCTCCATTTTCATATTTACCATTAACAATTTTAAACTCTAATCCAAAATATTAAAAATAAAAGATACATTTATGAATGATACAAAAGATATTAAATTTTTTTTTTTTTGAAGAAAATGGAGAAAAAAGAAGCTCTTTGTAAATGTACAGGTTTTAGGATTATTGGTTGAAGTTATGAAAAAGGCTTTCAAAGATATATCAACAGCATATTGCTAATGGTTAGGAACATCTTACATGTTCTGTCGTTGAAATTCTCTCCGAATGATGCGTTTCTTTTTGGAAGAAAGGTTATTATTCTCTAATTATGTTTGAGAAATTGCTATATCAGTTTCAAAATTTATGTTTTGAAAGATTCGGTAGGAAAATGTGAGAATTTTACAAAAGGTTCGGTAGGAGATTTTAAGAAATTTATAAAAGGTTCGATAAGGGTATCAAACCTCATCAAAATTTTCAATTTTAAAATGATTCGGTATGATTTACGGAACATGTCAAATTTGTTCGGTAGGAGTTGCCAAATTTATATGATATGTTCGGTAATTCTTACTGAACCACTGCTCGATTTACAGAAAAATAAATAAATTATATATCTGTTTTAATTACTTTTTGTCTCCATTTTCTTCAAAAAGTTCCATCACTTTTGTATCATTCATATATATATCCTCTATTTTTATAATTTTGGGTTGTGTTTTAGAATTATTGATGGTAAATATGAAAATAGAGGTAGAGGTGAGTGAGGGAAAAAAGGTGAAATGTATGAAATTTTTTTAAAAAAATGGAACGTGGGATGTGATATGTGAGGTATAAGATATATATTTTAAATTTAAATAAATAGGTTAAATTTTTTATTTTATTATATTTAAAATATTAAATAATCTAATGGCATGTTTTGAACTAAAATTCGGAATTTTTTCAGAATTTTCCCTTTTTTTGTTGATATTATTTTCTTGCACTGTCATGGGTAGCCGTATGGACGAAATTCTCCGATGTGAGACTGAGAAGTCACTGCTATGAGAACTATATGACCTCTTCGGGCACTCCTCCATTTTTGCGTATTTAAGTTCTTGCTTTGAATCTATTTCTCAAATCTTAACAATTCGTTTTAGTAGATGACAATATAATTATAAACTATATCTAGTTACTTTCTCTTAAAAACAATTCATTTCATTTTATTTATTTGGTTGACTAAAATGGCCTCAAATTTTTTTTTAATTTCATAACCTCCTTTTCAGTTTTCATATATTATTTTTGTTTATTTGAAAAAAAGAAGAAGATCATAAATGGACTGATAGTGGAGTATTATTTAAAAAAAAATAATGAATTTTTAACATACTAGATAAAAGATGATAGATTTAATTAAAAGGTAATATATAAGTGTACAACTCTAATTTGGCGATCCCCACCCTAATTTGAAAAGAGGAAGCTAATTAGCTAAATATTAAAATCTCGCAGCAACGAAAGGGCAAAATTTTATGTTGTGTCGATGCCGCTTAATTATCAGCAACGTTGCTCTCCGATGCCCGAGATTGAACCTGAAGGGCTTAAGCCACGCAATCTTTTCCCAATATTCTTCTTCCCTAAATTAAGTTTCTCAAATTCCAAAATTTCCAGTCCAAAATCCCTTGTTCTTATATTTTCTCTGCATCGATCTGGCCTTCGTTCTCAGCCATGATCGTCGGAAGCTGAAAACTGGAGTGCGGATATTGAGATACACATCTTGTAATTAATCAGGTAATTTGTTCAGTTTATCTGTGTTGTATTTGAGTTTTGATCCGATGTTGTCCTTGATTTGTAATTCCTCTGTTTTTTCTGGATATTTCAATTTCGCGATTTTGAAATGTTGTTTGAAATTCTATTCTGCCGTATGGTTTGAGTTACTGGAGAAAATTCACTGTGGATCAGTGACACTATACGGCTACGATTTATTGAGGAGAAGGGACTTGGATTGTTATCCTTTACTGGTTTCATATTTGCTAGTTTTTCTGTATAAGACCGGAAATTTTATTCTAGCGTTGTGAATGTGTTTAAAATAGTATGATTTGCAATTGATAGGGTTTATTTCTCAAGAGGGTTACTGAGTAGCTTATACAACACTTCATCGTGCTCTGCCAGATTTGTAATTTGAATCCTTTGTTTGGACTTGGAAAGAAGAATTTGTTTGATACTTATAATGTCAATTGTAAAGATATTCATTTGAAAAGTAAGTATTACTTGCTGAGATGAAGGGATAATCTGCTGTCTGCTTGTATTTTTTGGATTGAATAAGTTATCTAGCTACCCATGTAGCTAGGCAACTGTTCGTATGCAGCTGAATTGATCTGAGAGCTTGGTTGATGCAATGGTCAGTGAAGTTCGTGATCCATCAGGTCCATTGATCCAGAAAGAATCTACGTCGGCTGTTTCAAATGTAGGAAAGAGTGTACGTAATAATGTATCAGTTCAAATGGGTGAGGAGATTTCCAACGGCTTTCTTCGGGATCATATCATGGCGGCAAGAGGTCCTGTAGATATTGTGTCTGAAGACCAAGATAAGAGGGTTGGATACAATTTGAACCAGAACGTGCAGTTGGGTTATGGTGCTGTTGCTCGAATTCTGGTGCTGAGGAGAATGGATTCACAATGTGCTTATGAAACCTCTCCATTTGTCATTGCAAAAGGGTCCCCTAAACAGGCTGAATCTGAGGCTTATGTTGATGAATTGATCAGACTCAGTAAAGAGAAAGGTGATGGTGGGCTTCAATCGAGGAAGGCTTTTAATGAACTGAACTGTGATTCAGCGGGCTTGGTATCAACTCCCTTAAATATACCTGAGTCCCCTCATTTCAACATCTTCATTAGTGGATCAGGAGCATCAGATGGTTGTCAATCTGTTAGAATGAAACTTCTTTGCAGTTTGGGAGGCAAGTTTTTGCCAAGACCAAGTGATGGAAAACTCAGATATGTTGGGGGAGACACACGTATTGTATCAATCAGGAAAAACATTTCATTTAATGAGCTTATAAAAAAAACTTCCAGCATTTGCCAGCAAGCGCATTCCATCAAGTACCAACTTCCAGGCGAGGATCTTGATGCTCTTATATCTGTGTCATCTGATGAGGATCTGCAAAACATGATAGAGGAATATCAAGGGCTTGAAAAGAATGATGGTTCTCAAAGATTGCGGATTTTTTTAATTCCATCTGGTGAATCTGAAAATGCATCTTCCTTTGATGCAAGCACCACACAACAAAGTAATCAAGATTACCAATATGTTGCTGCAGTCAATGGCGTGGTGGACTCCAGTTCTAGAAAAATCTCCAGAGGTCAAAATTCAGCAACTGAAGCAAGTAAAACTAAGACTATGCTGCTTCCTTTGGAGGTAAAGAATAACACTAATGTCTTGCATTCTGATCAGTTTTTTGGATCCAAGAATGGATCCCTTAACCAACATTCCTGTTTTTTTTCAATTCTGCCTCAGCAAGGAGACTTCAGGACTGTTCGTCAACAATCACACATTCACAAGGGTAGCAGTGAAAGTAATTGCTCTTTCCTTACTGTTGAATCACCTCCTGAAAACTCCAGTATTAGCACTGCTGGATATAAACATCCTCCTCCTGGGAGAGTGGCTATTGTGAATAATTACTACCCAGATAAAGCTGATTCTGGACTGCCAGATAAGCAAAAGGGTCATCTCTATAATCACAATCCTATTGATGAATTTGTAACACCTTTAGTTGGTCAAAATGATGTTGAATTTGAGGGATTCTCCCATTATAGGTCAATACAAAATGGTAGGATATTTCACTCTGAAAATCCTGCCTCTCACCCAACAGATCATCTTGGTCTATTTTCTGGAACTAATGATTTTATTGATTATAATATTGGCATGCCACATGCATTATCTGATTCAAAACTGCAAGAGAGTGGAGGGAGGTCTGCATATTGTTCCCAAGAAGGGATGAGCCCATCATCACCCTTGAGCTTTGGAAAGGCCCACTCATCTTTGCTGCTGAACTCAGGTGCTCTAAACAAAAAGCCAACTCAATTACATGGCAATGTTGATATTTTCAATTCTCAGATGCAGAATAAGCAACTGGGTTATGAGTCCATTGAATTGTTAGGAAGGCTGGACATGCCAAATTCTACTCCAGATTTTGAATCAATTGGCAGGAACAGAAATGTTATGGTAGTTGCTGGTGATATGGTTGAAAAATTTCGAACAGCTGAAAACACTAAGTGTGAAACTAATTTAGAGAGGCCAATGCCACATGGTCAAGATTCTTCAACTTTAGAAACACCAAAAAAGATTGGGAAAGAAGATACTTCATTGGATAAAGATGGAGAACTTTTTGGAGGGATTTCAACCACTGCAAGCATAAACCGTAATCCGACATTCATGGTTCGCTCTGGGAATTTAGCTCCTGTAATCTCAGCTATGTCTGTCAAACCCTTGGAAAATAAATTGATGCAGCAATCCGAAAATAGTCAATCTGACAAAACCTTCTCTGATTTCCTTGTTGGTAGCCAAGATACTAATGACCAGAGCTGTGTTTCAATGGGGAAAATGAATGGTCAAAGAGGAAATAATATGTCTGGCATCATGGATTCTGCATTTACAGGCTTACATTCAAACGCCAGCCAGCATTCTCATGCTGAAAATTCTGTGCCTGATCTCTTGTCTGCGCTGTCCAATGATCCAATTTTCCTCGTACCTGCAGAACTTCAACCAGTTGGTGATATTGGTTTCAAAGAACACATACTGTCAGGTTCTGCCAATTTTCATCCTTTGCCTAGATATGTTGATCCTTTTCCATGCTTAAATTTGCAAACCAGTGAACATTCATTGACACAGAATCCAACCCATGATGTTGCAATTAGGAGAGAGATCTCTCTTCTTGATGATGATTTTTTAAACTGCCCAAGTCGAATGGATGAGAAGTTTGTATTGGGACAATTTGCTAATGAAAAGTCAATTACTGCAGACATCACATTGGCCCAACCAAGCAGTAATAATGGAAATAGTCATTTGGAGCCACAAGTTATTAAAGAAGATATAGATAATGATATTTCTCCTGGTGCTCTGTCTTCATCTCAAGTTTCCCCAGGTGTTATGGACGAGACTATTTCTGGTGTTATATCCCCCTTTGCAACAGAGGTGGAGAGCATTATTCCAGATTCTGAGTCGGAGGTTACATTCATTGAGTTTATGGTTTTTGTGAGTTATGTAATTTCTTTGGTGTTAAATGATTGTTCTTTTTGTGTATAGGATGGAAGATGTGGCGAGCAAGGGAAAAATAAATCACTTTCTGATGCTATGATAGCTGAAAAGGAAGCCAGCATCTATGGCTTGCAGGTTTTCACTGATTTCTTGATTATTTTGGGCTGAATATTTTATTACCATATGGGAAGAATAATATATTTAGTGGAGTGAGCTTTAGTCTCTTCTTAGTTTTGCCACTTATGATATTATCTCATATTGGTTTGGGTGTTGATCAATCATAACGAATTATATATATCCATTGTCTTTTATTTGAAGGCGGCCATCCTCCTGGCATCTCTCTTTACATAGGTTTCTATTTAATTAGAATTCTATAATCAACTGAACCTTAATGGCCTGGTGTTCAGATTGTAAGGGATGCTGATCTTGAAGAACTACAGGAGTTAGGATCTGGTACATATGGAACTGTATATCATGGAAAATGGCGGGGGTCAGATGTTGCTATTAAAAGAATTAAAAAGAGTTACTTTGCTGGGAGATCATCAGAGCAAGAACGTTTGGTGGGTGTTGTTGACCATACCTTCCTGGATAATTTCATTTATTGTTCATTAATATACTTATGGATTTGTAAAAAGGTTGAATTATCCTCTTAAGTTATGACCTCTTAGACATAAAGAGATGTCATTCCATTTACTTGCGAACCTGAATTGCTCATTTGATTGTACCAGATAAAAGACTTTTGGAGAGAGGCACAGATCCTCTCAAAACTTCGTCATCCAAATGTGGTTGCATTTTATGGGGTAGTAACAGATGGAAAGGGAGGAACATTAGCAACAGTAACTGAGTATATGGTGAACGGGTCACTTAGGAGTGTCCTACTTAAAAATGATAGGTAATTAATCCTCCATTTATATGTTCATAATATGTTTTTAATTGTTATTTATACGCTTCTTGGAATATGGGCAGATCACTTGACCGTCGTAAAAAGCTCATTATTGCAATGGATGCAGCTTTTGGCATGGAATACTTGCATTCAAAGAACATTGTCCATTTTGATTTGAAATGTGATAATTTGTTAGTTAACCTGATAGATCCACAACGACCCATATGCAAGGTAAACTGTTTAGACAAACCTTCTGTTATACCCGATTAATGTATTCCATGACAACATTTTATACTTTTAGGCGCTTTATTTAATGCTAAATGCCTGGAAAAGCTTATTGAAAACTACTTTTGTAAGCTCAAGAATATTCCAATTTCCAACAACAGAAAAAGAGTCGAGATACATTTCCACCTATTTAGTGCAACAGATGGCTCCTCTAGAAACCACCATCATCCACATTGCAGTTGGCCATTAGACATAGTTTGAGGATGCTTGGAAGCATCTTGGGGGTTTTCTATGATTAAGTTACTGCTGTTTATGAAGACAGAGGTCGTGGGATTTGTGATTTTTCTGATCCCAATTGTTGGGCATAAATTTTTGTAGGTTGGAGATTTTGGATTATCAAGAATCAAACGCAATACTCTGGTATCTGGTGGAGTGCGGGGAACTCTACCATGGATGGCACCAGAACTGTTGAATGGTAGTTGTAGCTGGGTCTCTGAGAAGGTTGGTTGGACTATATTATGTAGTAGCAATCATAAAGGAGAATGGAAGCAATTCATGACGTTTTATTGATTTTTGATAGGTTGACGTTTTCTCATTCGGCATTTCAATGTGGGAGATCTTGACGGCAGAGGAGCCTTATGCAAATATGCATTGTGGTGCTATCATTGGTAAGTTACATCATTGTTCTACCCATTTGTTAATACCTGTATGAAATGGTTTATAGATGCTATATAGTAAATTTTGTGAAAATAGAATTTGATTTTTTTCTTGGATATGGATGATTATGTTGGGGACTGTGGAGTGTGAACCCACAGTTACAAGGGTTTTGGATCACAGTTGTTTTCTAATGCAAAAAACATTGAAATAATTGCTCACCAATAGACAGACTTCTCAATGATAGAAGAGTTTTCGTTAGGTAATCCAAATTTTAAAACGTAGCAGAACGATATCCCAGTTAATTTTATATATTGGAGAAACCTGTAATTTTGTATATTTAAGAACTTATTATCTTGTAGGTAACATAAGGAACTAAGAAGTAGGAATCCATAAACCTACAGTTCATAGCTATTACTCTTCAAACACAATTTAATGGAACTCTTTGCATTTCTGTTTTAAAATTTTTGGTGGTATGGGGTATCATTTATCGTCTTTGGTGGATACACTGGTCAAATTATTTTAGGGAGAAATTTTTTTTTTGCTGACTTTTCCTAATTCTATGTAAAAGCCAACAGTAGTAATTGACTTTGAAGGTTGTTCGGGAAGTTTGCAGATTTGTTATTACTCGACTCTGGAGGCCAATCTTTTCGTTTGACACTTGTAATAGGCAGCAAGATATCTACACACTAGGCTTGTGTTAATCTTCCTCAAAGATTAGCTTCTAGTGGCTTGACTTGTTTTTTTTTTTTTTGGGCTTAATGTAGCTGGCCTTCATCTGCTTTTGTTTGTATGTATGTTTTTTTTATCAAATCTTTTGTATGTTTCTTTGTCCACCCGTATTTCGTATGCAATTGCATCTATTATTCTAAATTTTGGAATCTGACGAGTCACATGTTTAAGGGGGAATTGTGAAGAACACTCTCAGACCACCTATTCCAGAACGTTGTGACCCTGAGTGGAAGAAGCTGATGGAACAGTGCTGGTCACCTGATCCTGATAGCCGACCATCATTCACTGAGATAACTAACAGGTTGCGATCTATGTCTATAGCGCTTCAGGCAAAAGGAGTCAATGTTCAGACGAAACAGATTAAGCCTACCATGCCCTCGTGAATATATCTTGCACATTTTTATCTTCAGGTGCATGGATTGTCTAGTGATATCAAAATGGAAGTTCATTGGGTTTCAAGGGTTTTGATCCCTGGATCCCGCAGTATGATGTTTCAAACTTCCTTTCTCTCAGTTTATAGATAAAATATTCATTTGTTTTTACTTTTTCATACTGATACAGCAGTTCGTAGTAAATTATATAGAGGCGATGTAGAGTTCTGTTGTTAGTTCACTATTAAGTTTTCACTGGAGATATGCGCGTTTATATGTACATAAATTGAAATACGTATGAGTACCAAGTTGCTTCATATATTTACTCGATTTTCTTGTCTATATTTTCATTCAAGGTGCGTTGGTATGTTGAATAAGATAAAATCTTGTACGGAATGGTGGCAATTGCGTAGTGCCACTTCCCTACGAGCGCCATTGACTTTTCTCTCTTGCACATTTTTTTCCTTTCTGACAAAAAACTAGGAATTAAAAGGAATGTAATATAATTCATGTGTTTGGGCGATTATTTTTGTGATTGGAATGGAAAAGTTCACCGGAAGTTTGCCACCTACATACCGAATATTAATTCATCTGGTCCCCTCCGTAAAGATGATTCCTTTTCTATTAATTAACATCAACATTCATCTTCATATTTTGCCCCAACCGAAGGAAAATACTCCCTCTCTCTAATTGCCTCATCCCCTTGTAGGATTTAGATTTAACTTTTTAGTAAAATAATATGAGTAGCATTATATGCATAAAATTATAGTATGTATTAAGTTATTATGTTAATTATTAATTTGATATAAAATTGAAATATGGGATGATAAAATGATTATAAGATCTCTTATGTATATATCAAGTTGTGATAAAAAAAATATTTTTAAAATAATATACACACTACATGTCACATGTGACATAGTATTTTGACAAAATAAATAAATACAAAAACTATTTGTTAATAATTGGCAGTGGAATAATTCTTAAGAATAATTCACAATGAATTGGTCGAGTTAGAATTATCATTTGATCAATATGCACGAGATTGTAAGTTCAAGTGTTATATTATAATTTAGGATTTTTTTTTTTTTATGTTCAGCTCGGTAAAAGCACCTCCTATCTTGTTTAAGTTAATCATTTGGTGCCTTGTACCCATATGGCACAATTCCCAATAAAAGGAGGTCACAAGTTCAATTGTTGGTGGACACTCCATTTAGCTTAAGTTAAAATCATTTGTGGGTTGCTATAATGTTGGTGTAATTTATTGATCATATTAAATTAATATTTGTATTTATTTTACATTGTCAATTTGTTTGATTATTATAATGTTTATATATGGTTGGGTACCCTACTCTTTTAAGATAGCTTTTAGGAGTGAGATTCAACCATTTAACATGATATCAGAGCAAGATTGTTAATTTGTAGGTAATGTAAGAATTGGACCCAGGTCCACGCTAAACGTGAGGGTGAGTATTGAATTAATATTTGCATTTGTTCCATATTGCTATTTTGTTTAGTTGTTATAATGTTTATATGTAGTTGATTACCTTTTTTTTTTGAGCTAATTTTTAAGAGTGAGATCTAATCCATTTAACAGATCATTTGTTAATAATTTAAGATAGCATGGGTGCTTACTAATGAAACTTTTTCTTAACAAAAAAAAAAATCCTCCACATGAAAGTTGCATAAAATTATGATCAAAAGCTATATATTTGTATAAATGAGATTCATCGTTAAATATGTGAATAATATTAAATATAAATTAAAAAAGAAGAAGAAGAATTGATACTGTACCAGAAAATTTATCTTTTTTTCCCCTCCTTCAAAATACCAGAAAATTTATCCATCACATCGGAAAGTAGTCAAAGAACTAACTTGCATTAGTATGTTTCCTTTTATTTTCTTGTTAGAAAATTCATTCACGATATTCAGTTAAGAGGATATCATCTAAATTTTATATAATACATTGATAATGTTAATTATTTATTCTTAAAAAATTAACCTTAAAAAAAATTTAAATTTTATATTACTTATAAATATTATGTTAGTATTATTGTTTAGTATTATGAGATTTTTTTATATATATATTTTAACATTCTCTTTTATAGTGTGAATCATTTAATCAAATATTTTGTATTTTTAACCTAGTTTGTTTTATTTTAAGTTTATTGGGTCACTTTTTTTTTTTTTTTTTTTGTAAGGTGACAAATAAAAAATATTTTATTATATAAATATAAAATTAATGTATAAAAGTATAAATATAAATTTTTAATATTTTTAATTTTCTTTCGTATTATTAGTGGTAGAAAATGAAATAAATAAATATTTTTTAATATATGATTACACACTTATATTTACACATACACATACAATTCTTATGAATAAATGTTGAACGTGTAACTAAAATGTGCATAATAATTAATAGTTAAAAGTATAATTTTAATTTGACTAAATAATAATTGCAGATATAAAATTTAATTGATTATTCTACGGAGAAGTATTAAACATTCACAATTCTATAAATTTCAATAAGTAAAATTAAAATATACAAAAGAATAAAATCACTGCAATCTAAATTTTATGAAATAAAAAACACATATTTAATATGTATATTTGATATTTTTTCTATTATATTATACATATATATATATATATATATGAACAATGCTGAGAATTAGGGGGTCGAGGCCACTTTAGTCCCTAACGTTATTTTATCTATCTGTATTATTTCAAATTATTTAAAGATGATATTAATTATAAATGTGAGTATTACTATCCTTGAAAGTTAATCTTTGATGATTGTATGATTCATTTTACTTATTTAATCTACAAAATTTATATATCAAAGTATTAGACATAAAGATGCATTTGAAACTAATTTTTTATAAGTGATTTTAAAATAAATGATTTAAAATATAATAATTTAATTAAAAGTGATTTTAAAATAAGCTGAATGTTTGGGATGAAACGTTAAAAGTAATTTTAATTAACATTTTAATAAAAATGACCCCATTTCATTTACGTTTCCTAGTCAAACCATTTCTTTGTTGATGGGGGTGTGAACGTAATCGTCTCATATCTGGGTTTGGTTATATTCATGTATTTTTCATGGGCCCAGAAATTTTAGCTTTCATAGTAAAGGAGTCAAATAACTAAAAAGTAAACCAAGTCGTATTACTATGTTTCTTCTATTTCTTTTATTTTCTTTTGGAAATTTTAATAATGGTTTATAGTTACGGCCTTACGGGAATGTCAAAGCACTATCAGGATTAGATTGAAGCCACGTACGTAGCACGAAAGACTAAAAGTAATAAATAACACTTCTACGATAAGAGAACTAAAATGAAATGGGATAGCAAAAGATAAATAAAAGAACCAGCGTAATAAGCTTATGCGGTGAATATAAACATTATCGTGATCTAAAAAATAGTGATCGAGGAAGAAAGAATAATAAAAAGGAAAAAAATATCGTGGATGTCATTTTATTTAAACTAAACATATTATTTAATTTTTTAGTTTAAAAAATACATTTTTAAATTATTTTGTTTGTAAAACATGTGTCAATGAAGGACAAAGTCATCTAATTTTTTATTAAATATAACGAAATAACATATGTGTCACATGCATGTTTATATTTTTTAATAAATAAATAAATATATATAATAATAATAAATTAATATTTAATTAAAAAAATTACTCAAACTTTTAAGAATTTTTTTCTTTAAAACTTAAAAAAATTATATTGTCTAATGTATGACTTGAAATATTATACAATAAAAATTTTGTTTAAGTTGAAAAAAAAATTATTAAAAAGTTTGAGTAAATTTTTAATTAGATATTAATTATTTATAGATATATTTATCGAAAAATATAAATATATTCATTTAAATTTATTGAAAATTTGGATGAAAAGATAATATTGTCCTTCTTTGGTACATTTCTCACAAAAAAAAAAAAAAGACTTAAAAATATATTTTCTAAACTAGAGACTATTTAATTCAAATAAAGTGACTATTTAAACACATTATTCGTTAAAAATATATGAAGTATTTGCACTCAAAAAACTTGTAAGCTTGTTGCGAATAAATTGTATTTCAATGACGTGAAATTTGGTTAGATATGTAAAATTTGTATATTTGAGCCGTGAGTTGTGTAGTAATTTAAAAAAAAAAAAAAAAAGTGAAGCTTGGTTTTTGCTGTCAGTAATAATTCCAAACAGTTGTGACCAGGAAGCTTCTTGAACTATAATATTTTGACTAAGAGGCTACACAAGTTTAGCAAAATGGAAGCATCTATGGACGTCAAGTCGTCAATTAAATAGACAATATTCTCTAGCTATGACCAAAACTTGGTGTTTAATTTAGAAGAAGATTCCACTAAATTTTATTGACTAGTAGTAATTAACAATTTCAATTCATACATGTACGTGGGTTTGGACAAACATTACGTCAGGATTCGTTATGTGTTCAAGACTTTTTGACATAAATCTTTTTAATTCTTGAAAAGAATGAATTTGAGAAATAATTAAATCAAATACATATACATATACATATACAAATACCTATATTTCTTAATTTTTCTAACTTTCTAGTTGCTACTGTAGAATCATTGAAATGATTGAATAGGTTAGTCATTTGTGACCGATCAAATTAAGGAATTGTAATAATACTTCTACACTTAAAAATAATCTATTTTAGGGATTAATTTAGTCATACATCAAAAGTTTGAACCATATGCATGGTAATGATCGGTAGCCGATAGATGAGGCATGAAAAGAAAAAAAAAATGAAAATGTGAAAAGTTATGCAGTGGCAATATTGAAAGAAAATGTTAAGCACTAGAGAAAAGAGAAAGAAAAAAAAAAATTGAGATTAAGTAGCAATATTGCCATCATATGTGCTTCCATAGTTTCATTTCAAATCAACAATTTATGCATACAAATCCCTAACCAAATAACTTATAATGTACTCATGAGCAGGGGAAGAACCATTTTTTTTTTCTTTCTCTTTTCTAAGGGGCTGAAGTTTGCGCTTTTGATCGTTTCATGTTAGAAATAAAAAGCTTATAAAAATTATATAATATAAATAAAATATAAAATATAATTAAATAATATAGTATTTAAATCATACATAAATAAATTAAATTAATGAACAAAAAATTATATAAACAAATATGTAGCTTAATTGAATATATCATGATGTTAAAAATAAATAATAAAAAAAAAAAACTAAGAACGCACATGAAGGTATAAAAAATAATATATGATTTATTGTGCTTGAAATAAAACTAGAAAATAGCTAAAAATCTATATTATAATTTTCATATATATATATATTACTTTAATAAATTAATAGAAATTTTAAAATAAAAAAATTAATATAATATCATGTAAAGTTAAAACAAAAGGAGAAAAATATTAGGAGAAATTTTGACGAGAGATGAATTAAAAAAGCCTTCCACGCTTTAGTCCTCCATAAAGCGTTTTTTTCTTGCCAATTAATTTGTAATGCACTAAGATATGCGAATATGCGATTATTATGAAGCATGTTAAATATGTTAGAATATTGTCCATTATATAAGCACGTGGGTGCTTGCTTTGGTGATTATTGTCGTTTGTAAAAAAAAATAAAAAAAATTAAGACTTAAAGAAGTATTATGATAAGTATTCTTATAAATAAAATAACTCAATTTATTAATAGCAGATGATAATTTATTAATATCAAATTTAATTAATAATAGTGACATTTAAGTATAATTAATTATAAAAAAGTTTATATATTTTCATTATACCAATAGCAATATATATATTATATATATATATATATATATATATATATATATATATATATATATATATATATAATTAATTTTTTATTAAATTTTAACTAAAAATTCATGTATCCTCAAGCATGTTCTGCTCCTTATGAGTAGCACTTTGAATATAATATTGAAATATTGAAATACTGATATGATAAATAGAAAAGATAAATACACCGGAATTCAAGTATTAACTTTAAGAATTTGGAGATAAAAATATTAGTGCTTGTTTGGCCACACAAATTAAAAATTATTTTTAAATCATAATTTTAAAATAAATTTTTATAATTTCTAAAATTAATGAGGAGTTTAGTTAATATTTTAAAAAATTATTTTTGAAAACAAAAAACAAAAAATATGATTATATTATTGTTTGGTCAATTTATAAACTTATTTTAGTAATATGCTTTTTAATATTAAATTTAATATTTTTATAATAATTTAAACATATTTTTGTCAAAATATCTAACTCCTAAAAGCATATTTATGTCAAATAAGAAATACAATTTCAATAATTTATCTTCATTTAAAAAGAAAAATTATAATTGTGAAATTATTTTTATAATGAAATGTTATTTATTTAAAAAAAATTCCTTTTACATTTTTTTAATACTTGTTACGAAAATTTATACATCTTAATTAAATAAATAAAAATTTTATTTTTCATTTTTTTTAATTTGTTGTTAATATTTACATGTTAACAAATCGATCACCACCTTTCCAAGGTGCTTTCTAACGCCACAATATTGCTATCATTATAAATGTCATTCAAAAGATATAAAAATTTAAATATGACTTTAATATGATAAACACCGATTAAAAATTATGACTTTATTTTTATATGCTTTGTATGAATTACCACTTAAGTAATAATACTTTAATTATTTATTTAATTATAAAATAATAACTTATTTTAATTAATATTAATATTACATGTTAACTAATTAAGTTATTTTGAGTAATTCAAGTTAAGAATTTTTTATCAAAATTTAGAAGAAACTAGTTTTAAGTGATAATCTCATTACATATTTTTTGTAGATATTAAAAAAGAAGTTAATTAAAATACCTGATTGATAATAAATGAATAAAATACTAAATTAATCGAATTTTTTTATTAAGTTAATAAATTGTGAATAAATCTAAATTTTAATAAGAATGTTTTTATTGAATAATTTTAGTAATAATAATTTAAATTATAAAAATATTTTTAAGATTATTTTTTATTATTAGAAAGCAAAAAGTAAAAAAAAAAAAAAAAAGGAAGTAAAAAAAGCAAAATCCCATACTAATTGCCAGCTCTACACATGTCCCATTAATTAAACTATCAAATAACAAGGTTTTTCGGAAAATTACGCCACCCTTGTCCTTTTCAAATTTTTAAAAAAATAATGAAAATATGTTGAAATTATTTTCAACTTTTTTATTTTTTTAAAAAATTATTTTAAAAAATAGCAACATAATAACAAAAGTAAATAAATAATCAAACATCTTGATTTATTTTTAAAAATAAAAAAAATATTTTTAAATTATCCAGCTGTTGCCCTTGATTTTTTTGTTTGTATTTTGTTTTTCTTTCCATCAAAACATTGTTTATAGACAAACTAAACTCTTATCCAAGTCACTATCATGACCAATAAAAGAATCTTCAATTACATAATTACGAGAACGCTCATAAAAAGGTCTCGATTGTCGTTTGTCTTGGTTTCAACTTAGGTGGGACCTTAAAAACGCTATTGTGTGTACTCTGTAGTTGAAAAAAGTATGGGAAAGACGAAGACCCAATAATTAACTGGAAAAATAATCTTAGTATTTTTTACTTATTATAAAAATGATAATTAATAATTATACTTATTATATTTTAATTATATTATTGTCAAAAGTGATGGTCAAAAACAAATAATTATTTAAAAAATTAGATTTAGATTAATATTAAAAATATTATTTTTATTGTTATAAATTTTAAGAGGCAATATATTTGTTATTTTTCTTAATTTTTTTTAAAAAATATATATATATTTAAAAATAGAAAAATATAAACAGACCTTGACACTAATTCACGCACTATGATGCTTGAAAGTTGGATCACTTTCTTGTTTTTCTTTTCTTTCATTGCATCTTTCAATTTAATCTAACGGGCATCTAATCATCTCTTTTTAATTAAAGGCATATTTTTAAAGGGGAAAGTAATCAATGAGGATACGTTATTTGTTATTTATTACTGTTGAAGTATAATATTATAATTTATACCAATTATATTATTTATTAAGTATTAAATATTTATATTTTTTATAAAAATATGTTTACACCAATTTTATATTTTATTATAGTGCTAAATTATTATATATTCTAATAATAATGAATATTTTTAAGGTGATTGATAATGTATTTTGTTTAATTTAATTCACTTTTCTAATTTAAAATGATAATGCAATGTACTCCAGTTGCTATTCTCAGTCTTCTTAATTCTAATATTTTCTTTCCAATCTTGTATCATTAGGATTAATAATTGACATATTCACGTAATTTTAGTAGAAGTTTAATTTAATTTTTTAATTAAATAAAATAAAAGTATTATTTTTTAAAATGTATTATTTAGTTAAGTATAATAAGAATACTAACTTAATAAAAGTTTCAAATAAGTTCTAAAAAAAGTCATATTTAGTCCATTATGTTTGTATTTTTTGGATTAATTTTGAACTTCTAAAAAGTTATTGTCTTTATTCTGCTTAATCAAACAAATTATAAAATTAAATTATATTTTTAAAAAAATTAATATCTTTATTATACTTAATTAAAAAATTACATGATTAAAATATATCTTTAATAAAATTATACGATCATTTCAACAATAAATTCCTTCTTATTACTTCCCTTTCTCCTTTATTTTATTTTTATTTATATAAATTTAAATAATATAAAAAATTAACTTTATAAAATTGTTTGTACTACTCTAATAAAAAATTAATTAATAAAGCTAAATATATTATTATAAAGATAAAATTGTGATTGTTATTGCTAATTGCTAAAATTATTTTTCTTTTATAATATTATAAAATTTCTATACTACTTTATACTTATTTAAAATTAACTATTTATATTATTAAATATTAGTATATTGAAAGTATAATATTTTTATTGTTTAATTAGTACGAATTAGGGGTGTCTATGGTTCGGTTCGGTTCGGTCTAATTTTTGAAAAAAAAAAATAACTAAATTGAATTGAACATATTATTTTAACCAAACTATTGTGTAATAAAATTATTAAAATCGAACGGTCCAATCTAATTTGATTAATGATTTTTGAAGATTTTCAAAAAAAAAATTTAAATTTTTTTCTCCAAATTTGTTAAAACTTGAAAATAACATAAAGAAAAAAAAATTAAATCTAAACAAATTAATTAATATATACTACAAATATAAATCATATTACATCATACATAAATCATATAAACATCCTAAAAATAATTATAGAATTAATTACTATATAGAGTTAAATATTTTCGCAAATTCTATAATAAAATATAATAATACATTAATCCATAAATAATATATTAAAAATAAGTTAAAGAGTTAGGGTTACATACTTTAATTATGAAAAGATATATAATTAATATATATTTTTTGGTTTTTTTAAAAGAATAATATATTAAAAATAATTTTAAAAATAATTATAAGTAACGGTTTGGTCTAGTTTAAAAATTTGTATAACTGAACCAAACAGTTTGTAAAATGGTTTGAAGAAATAAAAATTAAACTAAACTGTTTGATTTACAAAATCGTTTGGTCCAGTCCAGTCCAATTTTTTAATTTTAATCGATTTAATCAAATTTTTGAACACTTCAATAAAAATAGTACTATTTTAAAATTATTCTTTTACAAAGTGCAAAGAAGTAGAGGGAAAAAAAACAAATTAAGTTTAGAAATACTATAAAAAGTTTGTCAAAATGATAATTTGGTAACTTCTTATAATTCAGCACTTGTAGTTTGTAATTTAGAAAAAATAATAAAATAACACTCTTCAAAACTTATAATAACAAAATTAGCACTTATTGTTTAAACTTATATTTTCACAATTAAAAAAATGACTAATATGTCATTTTTTTTTGAACACTCGTTCAATTGGAATTGAACGACGACAATTTAGAATCGTTTAATATTTTATGTTCAAATTGAACGTTCAATATTATTGAAGTGCTAGTTTTTTTATTATAAATTTTAAAAGTGTTATTTTTGATAATTTTCTTATAATTTATAATGACGTAATTGTACGAAAGTCTTGATATTACCTAAAAATTAATACTTTAATTCAATAATTTATAAATTAGTATAAATAATTATATTATTTTTAAAAATAAAGTATTTTATACTATAATTTGTATTATTTTAATCATGAAATTAATGTGCATGATTTTAAATAATTATGACATAAAAATACTTATTTTTAATAATTATAGGACCAAATGTACTTATTTAGTATAATTACAAAATTTATAGTATTTAATATAATAATTATAAAATTAAGGTGTCACATTTTGCATAAAAGTGAGACTATGTCCTACCCCTCACCCAATTTATAATTATATATAATGTGAGTATTATTTTTTTATGGATAAAGGTACTAAAAGTTTACTAATTATGTCTAAAGGGTACAAAAATTTACTAATTTTTGGGTGAATTTTTATAAGTTCAATAACTATCAAAAATAGTACTAGAATTAAAATTTTTTAAAATTGTCATAAAATTGTTCACGTGGCATTCAATAAATAGTGTCATACAAACAAAATTATGATAATTTTAAACTTTTTGGATTTCTAATACCTTTTTAATAATTATTGAACTTTTAGTACATTACTCGATAGTTAAAAAATTTTTGTGCTTTTTAGACATAGTTAGTGAACTTATATTGACTTTCAACTTTTATTATTATTATTATTATTATTATTATTATTATATATGGTTTCAAAAAAATTTAGTTGTTTAGGTGGTAAAATTTTAATTCTTCTACCAAGAATTCAAGTTCGAATTTTATCCGTGTGTATGAGTATATTTTTTTTTATTAATAATAAAAGAATGAGACTTAATCTTTTTTTAATTAAGTTATTTTAATTCATGATTCATGATTAATCATTAATCTGATTTAAATTAAATTACATTTTGAAAATATGCCTTTAATGGGCAATAATATTTGTGTGCGTGAAACTGTGAATGCCTTCCAAGTTATATTCCTTCATTAAAAACAAACTCCAAATCACAAATGGGGACAACAATAAGGGCAATTTTTTTTTTAACCTTTAAAAACCTCAATAGGAAGCAACTATCCGTATTAGTTCAATAGTATAACTTTTTCATCTACTAGTCATAGTTTTCCTTTGCAAATTAGAGGCATGATAGAAATATTAAGTATATGTACCCTAAAATTAATCCCAAATTATGCTAATAATAGTTCTTAAATTTGCACCCTTAATTATTTCAGGATTCTTTCTGTGTCAACTTTTTGATATCTTTGTCATCTGTTATTTTAACATAAATCTTTTTAATTCTTAAAAATAATAATTTGGGAACGAATTAAATCAAATATATATAGCCATATTTCTCAAAATTTTCTAAGTTGCTACTACATAATCATTAAAATAAAAAGTTTAGTCGTTTGCACCACCGATAAAGCTAAGGATTTGTCGTAATACGTTTGTACTTAAATTAATATATTTTAGAGAACTAATTTCGTCATGTATCAAAATTGTTAACTAAAAACTATACGCATGTGGTAATGATCGGTAGCCAATAGATAAAAATATTGATGAGTAAATAATTCGATCAATTTAATTAAATAAAGAAATTTGATCTAATTCGTCGAATTCAGATCAGATTAAATTAACAAATTTTATAGTTGGATCGGATTCGAATTGTAAAGTATATAATCCGTTTGGATTGGTTCGAATTCTGATTGACATATTTTATAATCCACTGTAATTCTATCCGTACAGAATTACTTTTAAAATTATAAATAAATATATATTTTATTTTAAATATGTTATATTTAAATATTATACATATCCCGTTTACATTAAATTACTATTTTAACTTAAAAATAAAAATAATGTTAAATTTTTATAATAATTTAATAATATTTAAGAGTATGCTTTTTATTATTTTGATTATCTTATTTATAATTATAAATAAATTAATTAACTTAATGAAGTACCAATTTCAAATTTAAATGTTAATATATATTATTTTATATATAACAATAATTTAAAAATAAGTTATAATCTCAATCCGACTTATCCGATCCAAAAAATTCAATCTGTTCGGATTCGGATCGAGTATATTATCGGATTGGATTCGGATTGAATAACTTCAAATTTGCTTCAGATCGGATCAGATTCAGATTGGTAAAAAACTGGCAGTTTCGATTCGCTGCTCAACCCTAGATAAAGTATGACAAAAAAAAAAAAAATAGAATGCAAATATGAAATGTTATGTAGTGGCAATATTGGAAGAAAATGTTAAGATGTAGCAAAAAAATTATAATAATACTCTTAAAATTTATAACAATAAACAATAGCACCTAATAACATTTAATGAAATTCAATTGGACAGTATTTAATATTATATGTACCTAAATTTTCGTAATTCATCTTAAACAATTTCAATGTGAAACAATGAGTCAGACTTTTTTTAAATAGTAAAAATACATGAGTTTTGTATAAGAGGTGTTATTTTTATCGTTATAAGCTTTTAACTTTTTATTTTAATTTTTTTTACAAAGAAAAAAAAAAACAGTAGCCATAAAAAATTGTTAAGACTAATATTGCCAAACATATGTGTTTCCATAATTTCATTTCAACCCAACAATTTCCGTATACAAATTTGCCATCGTTTTTGTTTTCCAAATTAAGGTGTATAAAAGTCTTCAATTACACAATTAAAAACGTGCTCAAATAAAGGTGCCGATTAACGTATGTATTGGTTTCAAGTTTCAACTTAAGTGGGACCTTAATAATGTCATTTTATAGTGTTATAAAAACTTGAACAAATATAATAATTATATTAAATTATATTATAATTAATTTTTACGATATTTAATAATAAATTATATAAAATAATCGAGTTAAATTAATTATATATTTTTTTACTAAAATAATTTATATTTAAAATAATTTTTATTATAAAATTTATTTAAATTAATATTAAATTAATTTTTATAATTTTTAAAAATAAAAAAAATATTATTTTTAATTTGAGATAAAAAAAAATTAAGACATATAATTTTATAATTGAAAATTCAGACAGATTAAATTAATTATCGAGTATGATTTAGACCTATATTTTTTAATTAGATAAAATTTTTATATAATCATATTATTTTTATATTGTAAGATATAATTTAATTTTACAATAAAATGAAATATAATCAAGATATTTAGTCCAAAAGATAACGGGTGAGGATTGTTTAAGAAAAAGTTGCAATTTAGGCTTTATAACAAAATTAGAAGAGATGCTGACCCAATGGTTAATTGAAAGAGTGATTTTACATATTCTTTATTTATAGTAAAAGTGAGTTTGTACTTATTTTTGTTAGATTTTAATTATATTATTATAAAAAAGTAATCATAAAAAACAAGTAAGTACAATACATCAATTGTTTAATTAGTATAGTACTATTTTAATATTCTTCTTTGCTTAGAAGGACGTATAGTCTGGTAACTTCTTATTCAGCACGTGTGGCTGTGTAAAAAAAACTTTAAAAAATAACAAAAATAACACTTCTTAAAATTAATAATAATAAAATTAATACTCATTAAATTTAAATTTTTATAATTAAAAAAAATAATTAATATGTTATTTTTTTGAACACTTGTTTAATTAGAATTGAACGACGATAATTTAGACCCGTTTAATATTAAATATTTAATATTTTATATTTAAATTAAACGTTTAATATTATTGATATGTTATTTTTGTTATTATAAATTTTAATAATTTATTTTTAATAATTTTGCAAAAATTTAGTAGACAACATTAAAATGATTACATCTAGCTATTTTGATTCATTCTTGATTAGTCATTAATCTGATTGAAATTAATTGACATTTTGAAATTAGTAAATACGCCTTTAATGAATAATTTTTGTGTGTGTGAAACTGTCAGTTAAATAGAAGAAGACAAGAATCTGACACAGATTGACAAAACTTGAAACACCACAAAGTGGGGATACCAATAAGGACAGTTTGTTGTAAATAAAAAGAAACTCCTTGTCTCTCCGTAGGCCGACTTGCTTGTTTGTTTTTGGTACTTTCAATACGATTTCTTGATCTATACAAGTTTTCTGAAAAAATTTGTATTACATTTCTGCGATTGATTAGTTATTTCGAGATTATAAAATCAAGTGGTGTTCTGTTTTCACGGCATCAGCTTCAGAAACAGAGTTGTAATGAAATAAACGCAGAAAAACAGAGCATTTAAATTTCAAAGACATATCATTTATGGTGGTAGTCTACCAAGCCAGTAGTAGAATAATCACAACTCAATCCAGCACCCACAACCAAAAATTGAATTATTACCAAAAAACAGGACCAACTGAACATAAAATTAAGTGCTTTTAATGAAACCCATACGAAGGAGAAACATAAAAAAGTACATTTCATTTATAACTGAGGGTCTGGGAAGAGTCCAAAAGAAGACAATACTAAGGTGGATGTGGGTAAATGAGCTTGTCGTTCTTAGTCTTCATGTTTTTGGCTTTGGAGAACCCGCCGGCGAAGTCGGAGAAAAATTGAAGGATACTAAAGAAGATCATAGTTTTAACCAACCTTCTCTTTGCCGGGAACACACTTCCATATTTGGGTTTGAACATTAGCTCTGCTTCTCCTTTGGTCTTTATGACCATTAATTCCCCTGTTGAATTCGGTTTGTACGGCTTCTGAAAATCTTCATCGGGCAAAACCACTTCCTCAGGTTTCCGCTTCAGAGCACTTTTCATTTTTTCATCCGTTTTCTTCAAATCCATCTCTTAATTTGCTCTGTCTCACTCTCTTTAATTTTGATTAGATAATTAAAATGAACTTCAAGTATCTGGGTTTATTCCGGTGGGTTTAAATAGAGGAAAGGCTAATTACTTTCACAGCTAAGAAAAAAAGAATAAAAGAGTAGGAAAAGATGAGGAACCGCGACCATGGATCAGATGGGTCCCGTAAAATAAATATAGCCCAAATAGAAAATGACACAAAGTTTCATCTGATCCCTTCAACTTCCATCTTTTTTTTTTATTTTGACTTTTGTTTCAAGTGAAAAAAATGACAACTTTATAGGCTCATTTGGATACCACCAACCTACCAGAAATTTACGTACACCGAATCGGAAAGAGAATGTTAGCATTGTTTTACGAGTTACCATAATTATTAACAAATTTAAATTATTACATAATTTATAAAACATATTAAAATAAAATAAAATTAATAAAATAATTATTAAATAAATATGTATTATACTTAAATTCATAATAAAATATATTAAACATATTTTTATTGTATGATAGGTCCAAACTTATCCCACTCATAAGCTTAGAACGGTTCATTAAATGTTG